>LPNX010868827.1:89507-108091 GCA_001517045.1 Pseudotsuga menziesii | reverse complement strand
ATATATATATATATATATATATCACATGAAATTTTCAGAACACACCTGTTACATTATATAAAACAAATTGAAAGATGTATTTAAACAAGGGTTTCATTCAAGAAAACCCTAACTCATATTTCTGGAGCAACAAGTAAAATCAATTACACTATGACTCAGTTACAGTCTTAAAATATTAACAAGAAACTATTTCAAAATATAATAAACAATAAATTCTTTATTCACACTCGAATAGGGTAAAAGCCCTAAGTTACAGAGAGTCACAAAATGGTAGAGCTCGAAAGAAGCCTTTTTAAAAACCCAGTGTATTGCTTGACAGGCCGAAAGGCTATAAACTTAATCATTTTATAAAACCGAGCTCCGGGCCGGTGTACCCGTATCATGGCATGGGTTTTTAATAAACAAAACTAACATTCTTTATATCGAAACCTACATCACTATAAAATATTTTTAATTAAAGAAAAGAGCATTTACAATTCACGGCATTGAGCCAGAGCCACCCTGCTATATGCAAAGGTTTAAAACAAAACAAAACTTATAAACTCAAGACCAACAACCCAAGACTAGGGAAAAACTGAGGACGTAACTTCTTCCAACTGAAAACATTTCCTCTCAGTCTATACAAGTAGGGAGTGCCACTTTGTAATCGGGGATTACCCGTAGACCTTACGCCAATCCAAATGCGAAGTGGATTCTTCCAATGATAAGGCGAACCATCACTTTCAAAGTGAAATCCAAATCTTAATTAAAAACCTGAATGTAGAATTGTAATTGTAATTTTTTTATATAGCTTACAACTTCTCAAAAACAAATTGTGACCTAGAGTGTTGATAACGAAGGTAATGAAGAAGGCATACCAACACCACAAGTAGTGCACCCTCTTATTCACTGGAGAAGGAGGTAGGTGGGTTCAAGTTACTAGCTACATTGAAAACTAGAGAAATAGCAAGCAATGGCAGTGGCCACACCATAGCTACTTACTTGGCTGTATAGTCTAACAATGCCAATAGAGAGGAAATAAGTTTTTTAAATAATTTATAATAACATTAAAAAAAATTAATAACTTAAAATTATAATAATGTCATATTATAAATATATGCTAAAATAAAAAATTTAAATAAAATTATTAATTTAAAATATAATAATATCATTATAAATATTGTTAAGTAAAATCTTAATGATATATAAAATATATTTAATAAATTTAATGTTATTTTCCTAAAAAAATTATTTTATATTTAAAGGGTTGTTTTATCACACGGGGATTTCACTTTGTGAACATCTCACATAGCACTCTCGATAGTGTAATACTAAAGAATATTCTTAATTTCTACAGATATTGGCCCAAACTCTTTTTATTGAAACCCCCTCCAAATACTTAAATCCTCCTCTCCACCCATTTTTTATACCTCAATCCTCATAAACCACCCTACCCACCCGCACCTTAAACCCCTCATCCCCCCAATACATGCAATATATTAGTTCAATTTTTGATAATTTTAAAACCCACAATATGAACTAACATGATAGGATATTGGTCAACAAGTGAAGCCCCCATGTTTCATCAATAGTAGAAAAGACTAGGATCACTAAGAGTAGCTAGGTGTATGGAGGAAATGTTGTTAGAAAAAATAATGCACATTATATCACAAAAAATAAGAAATAGAAAATGTAGGTTCATAAAATAAAAATTTAAAACCAAATTAAATAAAAAATTACATGCTCGCTTATAAAATAAAAAAGCACTAGCTAAAACAATCTATAAGTATAGAGAAGATCAAATTAAATAAAGTGCTTAATAGATTCTCATTTAAGATGGATCTATACTCGTAAACATTCTTAAGGTTCAAAGCAATGTAATATCCCGAATTTTGGACCTAACACTTATAGGCATGTGCCTATTAATTATGATGATTATCTTGATGTTTTTACTTTTATATATCTTGCGTCGAAGACCCGAGTGCATATGAACATGATGATTTGTTTTATATATTGGGCGTAAGCCAATTATTGATGATATATATATATATATATATATATATATATATGCTTGTTTGTGTTGGGCGTGAACCGTGAAGCACATGATTGATGAGATGTTTTATGTTGAACGGAAAGTTCTAGAGGACACAAGTGATTGATGATTTTTGTTGAGAAGGAAGCTTTGGAGCACATGAGTGATTGGTGATTTGTGTTGAGCGAGAAGCTCTCGAACACATGATAAAGATAATTGGAAGTGTTAGGCATAAGCCCTAGAGCCTTCCATGTTGATGTTGAGCATAAGCTCTCGAGCATCGGATCCTTGGCCATTGTATCCCTAGGTGTATCATACAAGTACATCCTAGCATTAGTAGTGAACGGAGAGTTTTGGAATTGCAATGAATCATAACTCTATGTTAAAGCATTGAGTATGGGCTCTCGTAAGTACTAGGGGTTACTGAAAATAATTTAATAACTTCCCAGTGAAAATGAATCAAGAAAAATATTGATCTCATCATATTTATTTATAAGTGATTAAATGAAATTTTGAATTTCTGTATTCTCATCAAGTACTGAAGAGCTACCATGTTATACGATGGAAATCTAACACGCAAGGATGTTTGGATTTGCCTAGCCTAATAGACTTAAACCATCTACCTACTTGACCTTAATGAAGATGTGTCATTAACTCTAGGGATCATGGTATATGATGGCCAAAGAAAAATGTTAACAAGTGTTATATTAAGATGTAATTTATACATGGTATGTATAAAGAGTTGAATATAATTATAATATTAATGATGAAAGAGAGAGAAAATATCCATCCAATTATTATTTATTCTGTAAAGATAATAAATAGTCCAAAACCTAAAAAGTCAAATTATGAACTAGTAGAAAGTTCCTAAGTTAAAATATTAATAATTAACCAAATTAATTGAAAATGGTTAAATCCACAAACCAAGGTTTCTTGGTTTAATTGTTCCATTGACTAAAATGTCTCTCTATAAAGACTCAAGCCAAGGAAATGCTTGGGGTTCTGATCCATCATTAGAGGAATCATTTTGTGTATGTTTGTTGTCAAGTAATTATTGGAGAACATTTTCTTGGAAGGAAAAATGAGAAATCATCCACATATGATATACGAGATAGGAAACCCTACCTTAGAAGCTCTAAGCTACTTCCATGTTGGAGTCGAGCTCGGAGAGATCTGGATTTAAACTAGGAACGGTTTCACGTCATGGTTGGGTGGAACATTGTAGTTCCCAAGTGATTTTGTTATCAAAACAAAGGTTAGATATGCCTTTGAATTTTTAATGCTCGTTATTTAAAGTGTGCAAGTTTAGCCATTAAAGGAGATTCACAAAATTATAGCTATAAAATCCTAGTATGTCTAATTCATTTCTAACATAGATGTTGGCTACTTTAGGTAAAAATTCATATTGTATTTCTAACCATAGAAATGGTTGTTCTCTCTCTATATTCTAGGGTTTATATTTCTTAAAGTATAACCCTCAGCTGTAAATTATACCTCGTGCTGTATTCACGAGGGTTTGTGCAATTAAGTTTGTTTCTATATTTATCTTCATTAATTAAATTGTGTCTAATGAAAACTAGGTTTTGTTTCAGATTACTATATAGCTATTCTTTTAACCTTGCTAGCTCTACTAACATATTCCATTTGTCACTAGAGACATGTTGTAGATTTAAAATAGATTAATCTTAAAAGGAAGTTTTAAATACATATAGGTATAAACTTACACACTAGATAACATAACGTACTATCTACAAAGTCAACTATTATGTATATATATAAACATGTATAGACATAAAACATAAGCAAATCCCAAGGCTATCTATAAATTATTATAAAATAAAATCTAAGATAAATAAACCAATAAAGACCTTTCAAGGCATGCACCATTAATTATGTGTCAACTACTAAATCATTTCATTAAATAACATCATCATAAATAAATGAACAAGAAGTATTGTGACCATTCTTTTGGTCCAAGATTCACATCTCTCTTCCTATACTAAATCCACAGTCCTAGTATTCAAAATAAATAACATTAAAATCACCTACACAAATCATTTAAAGGTCCCATCTAATATTGCTCACAAACAATCACATAGAAATTAACCAAGTAAAAAAAATTAAAGAACTCTGTAATTTATAAACAAAGGTCGTGGTATTGACCCATGTGGGTTCACCAACCCAATTTGCACGCTTCATTAAAAAAACCATAACATATACGCAAACAGTAACAAATTACATAACCTTGCAAGTGTTTCCATATAACGGATTAAACACCACTCACACACACGAAACACTTTCATTTATAAACCCTATCAAAATCTCTACACAGTTCCAAATAATTACAATGAGAATAGGAATCGAATATTATGAGAATACAAGCCCAACTCACATCTATAAATTAAAAATACAACTCATTACATCAACCACGAACATGATTCAAACCATGTGTGTATTGTTTACCAATGCCACGCTATACATATAGCATATGCGGGCTACATTAATAAACTCAATATTTTTAAATAACAAACCATTACGCTATAGCTAAGTCGCAAGACTTAAGCTCTGCCTCTATGTAGTAAGTCATGGCCTCGGCTAAATTAAATTAACACAAGCTAATAAATCAACGTAGTGAATCATTGCATAAGAGGTCATAAGACCCTCATTAAGCCATGTGCAACATTGGCCTAAGCCACCGCTTGTAAAGAATAAAATACACACTTTATATAAATTACAAATGAGCACTGCCAACATTTTCCCCTACAACGACGAAGACCAATGTAGGTTATACCCCTTGCTCCTTTACAACCCACATTATATTCTAAACCAACGGAATCATAAACAATAATGAAACCATGTGAAGCTATGCGCAACATCTACATAAGGGCACTCGCACAAAGTTGGTTCCACTTTTTACTGCCAATTAAGAAATCAGAAACACACTTCTAAAGTGTAAATTGAGAATGCATATGCATTATTGATGGTACATTCGGAATAACCCGAGCCCAAACACAAGGCTAAGGTTAGTAAGGAAGTATAGCATATGCGATATATCGCATATGCGTTCTATAAAAGTTAAATATTGCATATGCAATATGTAAAACTCAAAAAAAAAACCAGAGGTCGTGGGCCTCATTTCTCGTTTGCATAGTGAAGTTTCGGGAGAGCGATAAACCGCATAAGCAATAAACCGCACAAGCGATTTGCGTTTCACCATTTGGAGGTCGATTTGGAGGTGGCTTGGCTCTAGTGGCAGGTAACTTCTCTTATCCATTACAATTTGTTTTCAATTCTTTATTGTTTTTCTTAATTTCATAGTTTTTATACTTGTTTAAAACAAATTTAATAAAAAAAATTCAATTAAATCAAGGAATGATAAATTAAAACAATTTGTATTTTTTTGTTTAAATATTAACAAATAATAGAAATGAGCAAAATAATGTGGAAAATGAACCCACTAATAACCCAGAACCTAGCCCAAACATGAACCCAAACCCAAACCCAGAGGGGGAAGAAGATCGAAACTCATAGATTCCAGCATGTTTGGAGTCATTGAGGCACCTTAGTTCATCTATTAGAGGGGCGGATCATTTGAGACAATGTTTAGCCAATGCATTGGAAACAATAACAAACACAATTTCCAATGCCTAAGGAGCTTTGTAAAACATTAGCTCGTAGAGAGAATCCAAGAGGCAATACTACTCCGATGGATTGAGTTATAAAGACATCAAACACCTAAATTTTACAAAAGACCAATTATTTTCATTATTCTGGGACCCTAGCACCAGATTGGTTCCACCCACTAGTCGAGCACACATTTCCATAGACTCGTGCATAGAACCAAATATAAAAGCCAATTGGATGGATCATTGGTATATGGTCTTTGATGAAGACCCTCATGGGAATAGGGACATCCCATTTTATTTCCTTAGGAAGTTGTATGCATAATTCATCCTATGGAAACATGTTAAATATTTCGATACCTTAGGCTTCCAAGATGTTGGTCATGGGATGCCCCAAGATAGGGAAGGGGCCAGGACGGATCCTAACCATGTGCCACGCCCTCCACGCACACCAAAACACCCTCGACTATATCCTCCTGTGGGTCGTGTGATTGAGGATACATAGGATGCCTTATTTGACTTGGGAGATACATTGCTTCAGCATGGGACTCATGTCCAACACAATGCAGGCCAAGGGGTTGGCACTTCTAAGGCCAAATGATCTATAAATCACACAAGATACATAGAGCATTCTAAGCGTCATGTTACTCCACACCCTTGCACATCGTGTGAAGGCATATGCTATGGCCCTGCTTTAGACTTCTGGGATGATGGATTACTTCGATTTGTAAATAAAAGTCATTATTTTCATATTATATTTTGTTTCATATCACAATTTTCAATTGTTTCACAATTTATTTCTATTTAAGTATCTAACAAATTATGTGAACAAATATACAACTGGTGTCCCATGGCACACCAAAGTCGCATAGTCCGTCGATCAATGTTGAGAACATTGATGTTGCTGTCAATATTGCATATGGGTTTGGTTCTTCACCATTAGCGATAATAACTATACTTGTTAATTTGTCAACTTTATTTACATATTTATAGTAGAGATTGTAACATTCAATACATGCTAGTTTTGATACAACATGTTTTATGCACGGTGATTAGGATGAGTACATTGAATCTCAGCCTAGTGCCTCTCATGCAAAGGTAGATTCCTAGACACAGGTATTATTTTAAATATGATTTTAATTATGTTTCACTTTCTTTGGCAAAATCATTTTCCATCCATCATGTATGTCTTGTTTTCTTTGTATTATATGGAATTGACATATGTTACCTTATGCAGGCATCCAATGAGCCATTTTTGCTTGAAGAGCAACAAAGTGAGGTTGTTTCTGACCCGCCTCTTCCCCCCCACCAGGTACATGTATGTTTCGCTTTATTTAAAAACATAATTTTTCATCCATGTAGTACATATGTCTATGATTATTTTTATTATCTAAATTTGACATATGTTATTTTATGCAGGCTTCTATGAGGCACCGATGCTTGAAGAGCACTAGATTGATGACCCAGCTATGACGAGCCAGTAGGTATGTTTATTTGTCTCTTTCTTTTAACTATGATTTTAATGATTCAACATGTACTTTTTTAATTTTTTGAAATTGTCTAATTGTATCTTTATCCTTTTGTACGTAGGAACATGATTTTGGTGATGATATCCAACCAGCAATTTTTTTTGCTAATGCATGTAGAAATCCTTTACGTCGTTGCTAGTTGATTGACCCACTGGTTACACACCTCCTCACATCCCCCAGATATGTTTATACATTGCAACTCTTGCTTAAATTGCTTTTTGTACATGCAAGTATATTTTTCCTTGTTGCCCTCGTTGATATGTCTCTTTCTCTTTGTATTATCTGTCATTGACATATCTGTTACTTTATGCAAGAATCTACTGAGACAGTGGTTCTTGAAGAGCACCAAAGCGAGGTTGTTGTTGACCCACCTTTGACAAGCCAGCAGGTAAGTTTATGTATCTCTTTTTTTGTACGTTTATGTATGGATTTCCCTGATTTGGTGCTTTCGCTTTGTACATTTTTGTAGGTTAATGTATTGATTTGGCATATGTTACTTTATGTAGGAATCTACTGAGACAGTGGTGGCTGAAGAGCACCAAAGTGAGGTTGTATTTGACCCACCTCTTCCCCCCCACTAGGTACATGTATGTTTCACTTTCTTTGGAAACATAATTTTCCATCCATGTAGTATATATTTCTCTGATTCTTTTTATTATCTAAAATTGACATATATGTTACTTTATGAAGGCCTCTAGTGAGGCACCAGGGCTTGAAGAGCACCAAATCGGTGACCCACCTCTGATGAGCTACCATGTAGGTTTATGTATTGCTTTCTTTGTACGTTTGTGTATCACTTTTTCTGATTTGGTGCTTGATGAGACCCAAATCGGTGACCCACCTCTTCCCCCCCAATGTACATGTATATTTGTTCACATTGGCATATATATTTTTTATGTAGCTTGATAGTGAGAAAGTGGTGTTGAAGAGCACCCAATCAGGGTCGTTGTTAGTGAGACACCATAACCCACTATTACTTACTTACCTAAAGTAAGTAAAAATGTTATATTGGTTTTGGAATTTAAACAAATGTACATAAAAATTTTATAGGTAGGTGAAATAGTTTAATAGATTTGGTTTTTCTGCAGTCTCCACTGATGCGACTAATCACTCTTATTCAGCAATGGGGGTCATCAGTGAGCATTCGAAAAACAAAGCTAGACTTCTCCAAAGACATTGGCAGAGGCAGCAAAAGGGGGGATAACTACAATAAATGTATAGGGGGGATACATAGATGTAAGTTTTTTTTTTATACACATAGATGTACATTTTGATCCACAATTTTGTATTATGGCCATGTGGAATGCCAATTTTTGTAACATTATTTCGATACATATATAATATAAAGCAAGGTTCAAATTTATACATATATGGTTGACTTGATCCTGGAACATGATATGTGTGGTGCACCTATGTGATATAATGATATGGGTGGTTCATATGTTTGCTAACTTATGAATTTCCAATACATAAAAGAAGAATTTATGACTCATCAACTTTTTAACATTATGGCCATCCTCAACTTTTGAACATCATAACCATACCATACTCTACCTAAATTACATACACTAAAATCATAACACTTAGTCATGCATGCATGTATAATATACCATACCATATGCTACAATACCCTATGATACTAACATCATACCATACTAACATACAATAACATAAAATACTAACATCATACCATACTAATATACCATACACTAACATCGTAACACTAAGTCATTAATGCATGCATAATATACCATATCATACCCTACAATACCCTATGATACTAACAACATACCATAATAACATACAATAACATGCCCTACAATACCCTATGATACTAACATCATACCATACTAACATACAATAACATACCATAACATAACATACTAACATCATACCATACTAACATACCATACCATTGTAATATACCATAGTTCCATCTCATAACTTGTAAAGAGGTCACTAAACCATAGTTCCATGTCATAAATTGTCACCCCTAGTGATAGCATCGGGGATAATTTTAGGGGCGAATTTTAGCCTAGTGGGCTATTTTCCCATGCTTTTCTCCCAAAAAAGATTCACCATTTTGCATTTTTTGAAGCCTTGTTTCGCCCAATTTTGATGGGGTAACATTTTTTCACCCTAAAAATCGCCAAATTATTATATAAATGATATAAAATCCTTGGAGATTAAAATATTTTTTGAAAAATATCACCAATCATTTTATAGTTGGCGTTTAAAGAATTGGTAATATTCGCCAACATTTATACACTTTTAAATAAGTATGGTTCCTTAAAATCATCCCTCGATAGCATGCAAATTGGTGTTCATGAAACCCTAGTTGGTTTCCAATTTGTACATGTCCCTATGTTTCTAGTTCCATCTCATAACTTGTAAAGACCTCACTAAACCCTAGTTCCATGTCATAACTTGTCAAGTGTAATGACCCCAAAAATTGAGAAAGAAATAAAATTATAGCCTAGTTAAAACTGCCCAAAAGCGATCATTAGTACTCATGCGGAAACATAGCTGCTCCTTACTAAATTTCAACCTTTTCGGATTCTTCCCACCATCTTGTTAATCTCTTATACATTTAGTGACTATTAATTCATTTACTTCTGATGTCTCGATTCTATTATTTAAACTGTTGATATATCTTAGTTATTACTATCAGTGAATTAATGAGTTGTATAGATCATTGTTTTGCTCCTACACATGTATACTTTGTTTATTTAATAACAACTAGCTTAACTTTGTTGATGGGAACAAAGTGATGGGGTAGCAGGACTCGTTCTCCCATGACAATCTGAGAGGTAAGGTTATTCTTCGTTATGCAGTATTACTTAGTTCATTCGAACTAAGGCACCTTATTCATCGATTCACATGTTACTCTTGCGACATTAGGATTATTGGTTACTTGACACAATTGAGTTCTTAGTTGTACTTCCCGTTCCATTTGGCACTTTTTTTACTGATCCATTTTAAGAATCAGGTATGTCCTATGTTTTCTAATTATATTTATTCATTAATTTACTAAATTCTTATGAATTATCTTAGTGTCCTAATCATTATTATTGTCTATCTCTTGTTTAGTTATTTACTCATCTCTTGTTTCCATTTTGTAGGTTTACCTTGGTTACAAGCTTGTAAAATTTACGCTTGTTCTTCCTAGTGAGGGCATCATGGCATACTATGTATGTCATGATTCTTAAACACTACAAACCTAGTCTACTACTTAAGCGCATATCCTACCTATAAGAGATTAGCATAAAGGGCATGCGATAACACTAAAATATTGATGCTAAGGGAAAACATTGTAACACTATATGATAGTGTTAAGGGATGCGCATATCATAAGGTTGGAACTATGGTATACATAGCATGTCACTAGTATTGAGCCTGCGCTCACTTTTAAAGGGTAGCAAAACCATAGTATAAAGGGTTTAATATATGACTTGGTTGATTTAACATAGATACAAAAACTTATGGTTGGGGTTTATGGAGGAATTAATGGACACCAGCTGGTGCCATTAATGCCATCGGGGTTGGTGAAAATCCTTGGCAAAGGACTTCTCATTCACTGTTTTTGCATTATGGTTTTGGAATTGTGGTTGAGTGTGGCCTCTGCGCATTTGGAGAATGGAGACAATTGCATCGATTCATAGGTAAGCTCAACCGACTCTATGTAAAATGAAGTGCTTCGTTTGTGTTTCTCCCTAGCATGGTCATGCTTCTCATGCCATCATGGAATTGTTGCGGGTGGAGATGAAGGAACTACAGGTTTTGCACAGGGCTATGCTGTTGAGTTGGGATTTACTCTTTACATCCATTGTAAGTCTGCTAGAAATATTACCTGCCTCCTCTCGTTCTAGGAAATTCTTGAGCTGGAAATATTTACTGGCTTGGGGTTTCGATGGGACTGGTTGACTCAGACTTTGGGGTTTTAGGATATAGCTTTCTCTAGTTTTAAATGGACTCTCTCATTGAGAGGTTTGGCATTTTTTTGGGCCATGGCTGCACCATTACTTGTAATGGTGCCATAGCTTATAGCTTGCCATTAACCTTTTAATACTTTGACTATTTGTAAAGAAGATTCATGCCTCACTGTGTAATTACACTATGCATTGGTTTTTTAATATGAAGAATGTAATGATTTGGTATGAAATACCTACATTTCATTCAACTTTTAAATACTGTGTAAATTTGGGGTTTGTATGGTTATTTAATTGCTGCGTTTTGTGTGGACTTTAATGGGATTCGATCGTGACCTTACAACCTGTAGAAAAATACTCTTCATATAATTATTGTTTTGGGTTATGAATGTATGCACATCACTCTGTTTGTTTGGTTTGTATGTTGAGTCGAGAGCTTCTAGAGCTTGGGAGTTATGCCATGGGCTGCACCATTGTAGAAATGGTGTCGTAGCCCATTGGCCTTCCACCACATGCTCTTCGTTAGCGTATACATGGGCCTATGTTTTTAACAGAGTATTGTATTCTTAGTTTTGTATTGCCCCAATGTGGGTGTAGGCCATGCGATGAATGGCATGTGCCTCTACCAACGATTGTGATAGATTTTAGTTGGAATTTAAAATATAAATTGTTTACATGGAAAGAATAGGGCTATAACAGCCAGGGTTATGATAACCCACGATAGCGATTTGGTTTATTAGCATGACTGTGTGATTAGTTTGGAATTTGGTTGAGGCCGAAGCTAGGGTCTTTACGACCTCACTATTAGTGTATGCATTGTTTGGTTAAGGGATTGTGGCATAGGTTAAAAGCGTAGCCTGCACATATTAGATGTATAACATGGGATGGATAGAGCTGGTTATGTGATTGCTTACTGCTTGAGTATAAAATGCTTATGGTTTTATTAATGTTCTTGTATTCAGTCAGGACATCTATAGGATTCGTTGTCGTGGCCTCTTGTTGGAAAAATGGGTTTTAGTTATTTCAAATGGTTAATATGGTATGTTTGGTTATGTGTAGATAGATTCAAATGGGACCTTTAAAACCCTTTATGTTCTTATAATGGATGACTTTAATAATAGGACTATGAATTAAACATTTGAGTTATGTAGATGGATGCAATTTCGACTGTATATTTTATATAATAAGGAAGAGGTTTGATCTTGGACCACATAGATGGTCACGCCGCCTTCCCTATTTGGTTAATTATGGATATGTTTATTAAAATGGAATGTTAGTATCACATGCCCCAATTTTTGCAAAAACAATATTATCTTATTTGATTTTATTTGAGGACAATATGTTAAATTTTATGCTAAGTTGTAATTGATGACTCAGCAGAGTGAAGAATATTTAATGTAACTCTAAATATTTTAATTATCAATAAATAAAGGTGGGGACAACAACTTAGGAGAGCTATTAAAAGAGTGTTTACTAGTCAAATTTGTGGAGGAGACTCAATGGAGAGCAAACAAACATGTGGCATCATCATCAAACCACTTCCAACTGTTGCAGGTGGCAACCTCCCTACATTTGGGACCATAATTCCCCAAGAAAGTGGAATCAGAGCAGGTGGCTCAATTAATGACAACTGACCCAAAAGACCTAGGCAATCTTTATAAAAATGCTCATTGAAGAGAGATAAGGCTACTTATTCTAGAGAAGTGAACATTCAGGTGAATGTACTTTAGAGAAATTCAATGGAAGGGAATTGTGGAAAGAGTTTGAGGGGATAATTGTTGAGTGATCTAGTGCAGCTTTTTAGCTGAAGCATTTTACTGCTGAGTGTGGATTGTTTTACTGAGTCAGTGGACTAGTCTGTTGTTTACATGCTCCACCAGTTCTTAGCCAAGAAGACCAGGAACAGGCTCGGGGGTCCTGAGGATGTGTTGTTTGAGCACTCTCCAGGAGTTTGGTAGGGAGGAACGGCCTCCTTACATTGTTGTTGTCTATCCTAATCAGGTTCTACATTATTTGTTTTACTGTGTTAGATAGATAAATTTCAATCTGTTCGTTAAATGAATGGTAAAAGTTCAGTTTGTAAATTATTAGAATGGAAAATAATTCTAGTGTGTGTTTTTCCACAACTGGAAGGACCAGGCTGTACTCCAGCACAGATAGAGTATTTGCAGTAGATGAAAGTAAATGTTAAGAGACTGAATAAAGTAGATATGATTCTGCAATTCTAGGTTAGCTGACTAACTTGTTTTAGTATGTAGATATTAGTTAAAGAAAGAATAATGATCTGTTTATTTAAGTTTACTATTTTAACAAGTTTATTTACTTAATTATATATTGGAAAAGATATAGCAGTAGTTTAGTACACGTAGAAGGATTAAGATAATAAGAAAAGATCTTAGAAAATAAGATGTTATGCTTACATACAATAACTTAATCTTTTATTCATGATCACATACTATGCAGGATAACCTGTGTTATGATACGTTATATTTCCCTCTGTTAACTTAGTATCTAGTTGCTATGTACAAGAAATACCACACTCAAGCTACTTTGTTACATTCAGTTCAATAAACAAATAAAGTACAAGTATTTAGTTTTATTTACTAATAATATTAACTAATCTAAGTCTAACAAATACTATAAGGCAATTAGTGTGTTATTAAATTATTTTAAATATAAAGAACAAACTAAACGAAGTTACAGAATCTATGTTCTTTCTTTGCAAAGAAATCTGAGTAATTTCGACCTGTTAGCTTAAGTAAATAAAAGCATAAAAATATGATAATAACTAATATATAAATAAATATCTATCTAAGTACAAACTATTTTATATTTATTAAGTAAATTATACCTGTAAAGGTATTATACAGGGTTGAAACCCTAAACTAAAATTATTATTACAAATAAAAACATATAAGCTACAATCCAATTACTTGGATTTTTTATAAATAAACCACTAAATTATGAGAGACTATTTACAGTCTTTTTAAGGGTAGATAAAAGAACATATATATATATATATATATATATATATATATATCACATGAAATTTTCAGAACACACGTGTTACATTATATAAAATAAATTGAAAGATGTATTTAAACAAGGGTTTCATTCAGGAAAACCCTAACTCATATTTCTGGAGCAACAAGTAAAATCAATTACACTATGACTGAGTTACAGTCTTAAAATATTAACAAGAAACTATTTCAAAATATAATAAACAGTAAATTCTTTATTCACACTTGAATAGGGTAAAAGCCCTAAGTTACAGAGAGTCACAAAATGGTAGAGCTCGAAAGAAGCCTTTTTAAAAACCGAGTGTATTGCTTGACAGGCTGAAAGGCTATAAACTTAATCAGTTTATAAAACCGAGCTCCGGGCCGGTGTACCCATATCATGGCATGGGTTTTTAATAAACAAAACTAACATTCTTTATATCGAAACCTACATCACTATAAAATATTTTTAATTAAAGAAAAGAGCATTTACAATTCACGGCATTCAGCCAGAGCCACCCTGCTATATGCAAAGGTTTAAAACAAAACAAAACTTATAAACTGAAGACCAACAACCCAAGACTAGGGAAAAACTGAGGACGTAACTTCTTCCAACTGAAAACATTTCCCCTCAGTCTATACAAGTAGGGAGTGTCACTTTGTAATCGGGGCTTACCCGTAGACTAACACCAATCCAAATACAAAGTGGATTCTTCCAATGATAAGGCGAACCATCACTTGCAAAGTGAAATCCAAATCTTAATTAAAAACCTGAATGTAGAATTGTAATTGTAATTTTTTTATATAGCTTACAACTTCTTAAAAACAAATTGTTACCTGGAGTGTTGATAACCAAGTTCATGAAGAAGGCATACCAACACCACGATTAGTGCGCCCTCTTATTCACCTGAGAAGAAGGTAGGTGGGTTCAAGTTACTAGCTACATCGAAAACTAGAGAAATAGCAAGCAATGGCAGTGGCCACACCATGATTTCGACACTAAAACTAATGGCTCTGTAATACTACCCTCATGCATAACAAATTTTGGTTGTAGGAATCAAATCAATCACGAGCTGTGAATTTCACAACTCGCACCCTAAGTGACATCACCTCAAAATGCACAGACAGTGGAGTTGAAGGTGACCACCTGCGAGCCCTCATGCCCACAGTGAACCCAACAATACAAGGACCAAAACCCTCATTGATAAATGAGAAATAGGGTTGCAAGGTAAGCTTATATGTCACTCAATGCATGGTGATTAGAGTTCCACATGCCCACAAATTTATCCACTTCACGGTGGGTTCATTTGTATAGTCTCCACTACAACAATTGAATTGAATAATTGTTAATCATTTAAATTATGCACATAATGATAATGTAATATATATAAGGTCAATATCGTATTGTTCCAACAAAGTCAAACCTTGATAATGAACGGGGAGTGTACCATCATTTAGACTATTGTTTTAACCTTGAAATGATCTTTGGTAAGAACCAAATTTGTATTTGGAATCGATTCCCTATTCCTTAAAGATCTTATAACCTTTCTTAACCAAACTTGTAAGAAAAAGATTGAGAGGATAATAGAAGCTTTGAACATGATTGTTAATGCCTCTACTAACACTTTAGATAGTCATGATCTATGAATGTTTAATCTATAGGAACTAGATTTAAATCAATAGGGTGTATATAGACATAATTAACATTTATACACAAGAATAGCTCCTACTCTTTAAAGGGACCTACAATATTG
This sequence comes from Pseudotsuga menziesii, assembly GCA_001517045.1. Classification (NCBI taxonomy): domain Eukaryota; kingdom Viridiplantae; phylum Streptophyta; class Pinopsida; order Pinales; family Pinaceae; genus Pseudotsuga; species Pseudotsuga menziesii. The sequence continues at coordinate 92,246 of LPNX010868827.1, read as the reverse complement.
GATGTAGGATATATATATTATAAGTATATGATTTTTGTCTCCATAATATACCAAGCTCTAAGATGAATCGAACCAAGGTTAGGTTAGAATTGGGAGTTAAGGATAGTAAACTATCTAGGATTTATTGCATCAACTTTACTTATAAGTAAATAGTAGGGTAATGTAAAGTTGCTGCATTATGTTGGTCATGAAGAAAACTAGAAATTCAAGTCACAATTTGATAATATTTATGCAGGGGATCCTTTATAAATACAAGCAATGTTAAGATGATACAATTGCTATATTGAAGCCTAATTAAAGATAGAGCTAAAGAGTACTTAGTAAGCTTGTTTTCTTGAAAAGCTTTAGGTCTATTTCTATAATGTTAAGCAATGTTTTAATTACTAAAGAAATAATAATAGCAATAGACTCTTACGTCAAAAAAAGAGTTATGATACAAATGATGAGCTATAATAAGAAGTAGATATAGCTTAGAGTAAAGCTAGAAGGAAGTTATATCTATCAGAGTGGTCTGTCTGTTAAAAGAAAAAAAGTAAGGCAACGTTAATAACCCTCATGAAACGAAGATTAAGTAATATCGTATTTGTAAATCAAGTAAAAGAAACATTACTTTACATTATAGTACCTTGAGTCTTCTAAGCAAACTTTTAATCTAGCAATACTTTTATGTTAAAAGAAGTATATCTGGTTTAACGCCTTAATAAACTTGTACTAGTTCAGAAATTTACCTGTTCCGCCTGTAAAGATCCATAAATCTAGGTACGTTAGCAATCGCTAAGTAAGCCCCAGTTACAAAGTAACTCCTCACCTACTTGACATTCAAACCATCAGTATAGCTAAATATTTGAATGAAGATTATTCACATCACATATCAAAATTAAAATAGGATTAACCTATATGTGTTAAATATAATGGTTACTTTTATTAGCTGTTCCATTTCTTCTATCAGTTGCTAGCTGTTATCTAAGTGCAACTATAAATAGTTTATGTTACATCAAAATTTTTAATTTCTTTTTGAAAATATGGGGTTTTAAGAGTTATAATATTTAATTTGTTTTTACATGATTATGTAGAGCAAACCTTAGAAGATATTTAATAATTTGTTAGCTTGTTTATTATATGAGTTCTATTCCTAGTAGATCTAGTTTAAATTATAAACTTGTATTAGTTAACATAACCAATATTTTAATTACATTCTACTGAATTAGTTTTGTTGAGAACTAGGGAAAGCCTCTATTTGTACTTAGTTGATTTAGTACTTTACTTCTGAACAAATCTTGAATTCAAAACAACCCTCTGTTTACAAATGAAATATGTTGCAAGAGTAATGCCACCTATAGAATAGGATAACTGGTAACAAAACTAAGTACGGTGCATATAAACTAAACATGTATATAATTACAGAATTCCACTCAAAGTACAAACCCTAGTAATGTACAGGATATAATAACAATTTCTTCAACCTATGATTAGTAAATTGCATATACAACCCTAGCAGATTGATAACCATTAGGGTTAGAAATTTCATTGCAGCCATTACTTAACATAAACAGTAATGAAACTTTGGGAATAAATAGAACATGCCTTCAAGGGTTTCATACTTGAAATTGAAGCTTTTTTGATGGCTGCACCTGTAGACTTAAATAACTAGTGTTAGCAATTCAACGCAGATCTAACTTCTGTTTGATGACCAAATCACTTGGGAACTATCACGTTCCTCTCAACCATGACCCGGAACCATTCTTGTTTCTAATACAAATCCCCCCAAGCTGGACTCAAACATGCAAGCAGCTTAGACCTCCTAAGGTACGGTTTCCTAAATCATAATCAATTATGAATCAATCCTCTTTTCCTTGCAGGAAAAGTTCTACAAGAAAACACTTGAGAGCCCAAAACAAGCAGAATAGTAATTCTCCTAGATAAAAATCAGAACCCCCAAGCTTTTGCTTGGCTTGAGTCTTTATAGGAAGACTTTTCAGTCAAAGGGGAAGTTAAATCAAGAAATCCTTGATTTTTCAATTCTTAACCTAGGAACTTTTTACTAGTTCCTAAGTAGTCTTTCATAGATATTTCACTATTTATTAATCCTTTAATAGTAAATAATAATTGGTGGAGCTTCTATTCTTTCTTTATTCAATTATATAATTAATCATAATAAATCTTTATACATACTAGGTATAAAATACATTGTATTAAAATACTTGTTAACACTTGTCTTCGGGCATCATGTGTCATGATCCCTAGACATAATGACACTTATTTATGAAGGTCAAGTAGATAGATGGCTCAGGTCTACTAAGCTAGGAAAATCTAAACATCCTTACATGTTGGATTTCCCTCGTATAACGTGGTAGTTCTTTAGTACTTGATGAGAATACAGAAATTTGAAATTTCAATTAATAACTTAAAAAAAATAATGATGAGATCAATATTATTCCTCAAATCATTTTCAATAGGAGGTGATTTTAATCGTTTCAGTAACCTGTAGTGCTTACTAGATCCCATACTCAATTCTTATAACAAGGAGTTACAAACATAGTGCAATTCGAGAGCTCTCTCTCAACACTAAATGCTAGGATGTACTTGTACGATACACCTAGGGATATAATTCCCAAATATCCGATGCTCTAGATCTTATTCCCAACATTTCCAAATTATATTTTCATGTGTTCCAGAGCTTTATGCTCAACCCAAATGTAATTACTCATGTGCTCCTGAGCCTTTCGCTCAACACAAAAC
>LPNX010868827.1:53682-88981 GCA_001517045.1 Pseudotsuga menziesii | reverse complement strand
GTGGGGTTTTTCATGACATACATTCGAAGCATGTCTTCAACAATTTGGTTTACTCTTTGAGTCTTCCAGTCCGTTTGTGGGTGATAAGCAGTGCTAAAGTTCAGTTGCGTCTCTAATCCAGAGAATAAATATCTCCAAAAGTTTCCTATAAACATAACATCTAGATATGAGGTAATCACTTTGGGTATCCCATGCAATATAAATATCTCTTTCAAGAAGATATCGACAATGTTCACAGCCCTGTAGGTCAATTTCATGGGGATGGAGTGTGCTACCTTTGACAGCTTCTCAATGACAACGAATATGGAATCAATTTTATTCTTAATTTTCGGTAAGCTAGTAATAAAAATCAATACTCATAACCTCCCATTTCCATTCTGGAATGGACAATGGATGTAGCAATCCTGAAGGGTGTTGGTGCTCAGCTTTAACTAGCTGCAATTCCTAACATTTCACAATAAACATTGCAATGTTGGCATTTAACTTGGGCCAGAAAAAGTGTCTCTTGATGGAAGATATCATCTTTTGATATCCCAGGTGCCCCGAGTAGGGTGTGCTATGAAATTTGATGAGGATGTTGGACCGAATGTCCCCTCCATCTGGAACATACAATATATCCTTGGACGATAGTAGTCCGGAGTCATCCACCTTGTATTCCTTTTATTGTTGAAACAACTGGTCCTCTTCAAACTTCTTGAGGATTTCCACACAGAACGGTCAACCTTGTTGGCTATTCTAATCTTCTCATGCAAATTTGTGTCATTTTGACTCAAGGTTACCTGATATATCATATGAGTTCATCAACTCAAAGCATTGGCAAATTTGTTCTCTTTTCCCTTGATATGCTTTAGTTCAAAGTGATACTCACTTAGGAAAGCCAATCATCTGGCTTGCCTCACATTCATATTGGGTTGATCGAATAAATAATTTATCCTCATATTGTAAGTCTTTAGAACGAAATTCCTTCCCATGAGGTAGTGCCTCCACATTTTCAGAGCATGGACAATGGCCACTAGCTCAAGATCGTGCATGGAATGATTCTTCTCATGCTCTTTTAATTTCGGCGATTCATAACAGATCACATGATCATTTTGCAAGAGTAATCCTCCAAGTCCTTCCTTGCTTGCATCCGTGCATACCATGAAATCACCATCAGGATCAGCAATCCACAACACTGGTGCGGTCATTAAAAGCTACTTAAGATTTTGAAAAATTTCTTCACACCTATCAGTCCATTAGAACTTGTTCGATTTCTTCTACAATGTCATCATGGGGCAAGCGATTCTCGAGAAGTTCTTAATGAACTTTCGATAATACCTGACTAAACCCAAAAAGGACCTAATGTCTTTGACACTAGTCAAGGTAGGCGAATCCCTTATTGCTCAAATATCTTCTAGGTCCATAGCTATTCTTGCCTCGGATATGATGTGACCTAGGTACTGTATTTGTGGTTGGTAAAAATCATATTTACTAAACTTGGCATAAAGATGGTGTTCTTTTAACACCCGAAGTACTATGCGAAGGTGTTCTTTGTGTTCCTCTTTATTCTTGGAATAAACTAGAAAGTCGTCAATAAAGACTAGTACAAACTTATCCAGATAATTCCTAAATATGTTGTTCATCATACACATAACATTTGTGGGTGCATTGGTCAACCTGAACGGCATCACTACAAAATCGTAGTACATGTACCTTGTATGAAAGGCGTGCTTGGGAATATCTTCGTCTTGGATTTGTACCTGATGGTATTGAGATCACAGGTCAATATTCTAAAATATTTTGTCTCCTCCCACCCGGTCGAACAAATCATTGATCCTAGAGAGCGGGTAACAGTTCTTTATAGTCATTTTGTTCAACCGATGGTAATCAATGCACATTCGCATCATATCTTCCTTCTTCTTTACAAAAAAAATTGATGCTCCCCAAGGGGACACACTGGGTTGGATATACCCCTTCTCTATTAACTATTGTAACTGTAATTTGAGTTCCAAAAATTATGGTGCACTCATGCGCTAAGGTGCTTTGGAGGCTGGAACTGATCCTAGCGTCAGTTCGATGGAAAATTCTAGGTCCCATTTCGGAGGTAATCCGTGGATTTCCTCGGGAAACACATCCTTGAATTTTTCAAGTACGGGGAATTCTTCTATGTGTTATTCTCTATGAGACTCTACATCTCTGATGTTCAGTTCAAATAACTTTCAGCCTTTCCTAACACACTTCTTCACTTGTAAGGTAGATATTTGTCTTACAAAAAAATTCTTTGGGATGCCTTCAACCTTCACTTGGTTACCTTCCCCATCAGTACACAAAATAGACTTGTGTAGATAATCGAGCATGACACGGTGTTGTTCCAACCAATCCATGGCGATAAGAATATCGTATGATCCTAAAGGTAGAATGTTCAGGTTTATCTTATTAAGGAAACCATTTAGGTTTAATTCACATCATTTAAATTTTTTTGAAACCTTCCAGTTTGTACCGATGGCTAATTGTACTAGCCAAGGTTTATCATTCTTTACTTTGCCTAACTTTCATAAATCAACAATATTAGGTGCAACATACCTCCAGCAAGCACCGGGATCAATAAGTATTGAAACAGAGGTGTTCAAGATATTACCTTCGATCTCGACCGCTATAGCTTGATGGTCTGCCTATCAGCCATCTAATGCTGCATAGATTCATGGGGTTCCCACTATATCCTCAGCAACAGGTTTTTCTTGTAGGTTATGCAAGAATCCAATGTTCTAGTTCTTACAATATCAAGCATAATGCGGCCTGTTGCATTTCTAGCACTTGATTGCTAAAGGGGTAGCATTGGCTCCACTTGCCACTTGCTTATTACCATTAGGAGCTGGTACATAAGGATTCATACAAGTTTTGTTGACTTCTTTGTTCACTTGAAAGTTGTTATTTTTCTTTCTATAAGGCTACGGGTTTGACCCCGGATTGCAGTTATGAGAAACATTTCTAGACTTTTCTCGGTTTTGGTTCCGGTTTTCTTGCTGTAACTGCCCATGCTCATAGCATAAGGGGGCCTTGTGTAGTTAATTAACTAGTGTCTTTGTCATTTCGAATTATATCCTATCTCAAAAACTGGAAGGAAGACATCCTAGGAACTATTGTATCTTCACCTTCTCTTCTTTGATATATGATACATAATGTAGCAGATCTAGAAATATGTTTATAAATGTGTCCATAGTCATGGACGCCATGCATAGTTCATGGAACTTATTTACCTTGTGGTCAAAGAACATTTTCGACATGCATTTTTCTTAGAAAATATTTCTGTATTTTTCCCATATTATTTCTCGCAGCTCATCTTTCTTTGTGTGCTTTAAATCTCACCACCATCTTGTTGCCTTACCATTCAGGTTGTAGATGGCAACCTATCCTACATCACACTTGAATAGTTGTGAACCTGAAAATACTTACTCATTCCCAACAACCATTCTTCAGCATTTTCTCCCGTATTTACTTCACCTTCATAGGTCGGGGCTCTTATTTTTCGAAAATCCCCCTTAAGATTATCATCACTTCTTTGCTTCTTTCTCCATGGAGAAAGTGAGTCATCACAGGCAGGACTGTGATGATCTCCTTTAGCTACTTCAGGTGTATCTTGTTTTTTTGCTTCTCATGGGCAGCTGGCCCACTCATGGTATGGTTCTCTTTTGAATCTGTTAGTGGACTGGGTAGGTTTACCTTGCATGCTCCCTACCATCATGTTACGCAATAATGCTTCATTTATAGCTTGTTGTTCCTTTCTTTCATTTAGACTGTATTCTCTAAAAATCTTTAGTTCAGCTTGAAGACTGTGCAAATTTTTCAGCACATCAGAGTTTAGCTCGACCACCAAGTTCACTTCCGAAGTGGGGGTGGTCATTTTTTCCTACCGGTTGTTTTCTTCCTCAATGTTCATAAACTGAACATCACTGTAAAAGTTTTGTTGAAACACAAAAAAATTTAATAGTAGCAAAAATTTTTGTTAGTAACAAAAATTACTTATCATACTTTATTTTCTCTATGTGAATGCCTGGTGCACCCATAAGTCTCTTGGTATTGAAACTGGGCTCAAATACCACTTGTAATGTCCCCAAAACTTGAGATAAAAATAATAGGCTAGTGAAAACTACCCAAAAGGGATCATTAGTACTTGTGCAAAAACATAGATGCTCCTTAAACTTTCAACCTCTTCGTATTCTTTCCACTGTCTTGTTTATCTCTTATCCATTCAGTGACTATTAGTTCATTTACTTCTTATGTCTTTAATTCTGTTATTTAAACTCTCGATATATCTTAGTCATTACTGTCGGTGAATTAATGAGTTATATAGATCATTGTTTTGCTCATGCACATGTATACTTTGTTTGTTTATTAAAAATAACTTAACTTTGTTGATGGGAACAAAGTGATGGAGTGGCGGGACTCATTCTCCCATGATGATCTGAGAGGTAAGGATATTATTTGTTATGCAGGATTACTTAGTTCATTCAAACTAAGGAACCTTATTCATTGATTCATAGGTTACTCTTGCGACATTGGGATTATTGGTTACTTGACACAATTCAGTTCTTAGTTGTACTTCCCGTTCCATCTTGCACTTTTGTTACTGATCCATTTTATGACTCAGGTACGTCATATGTTTGCTAATTATCTTTATACATTAATTTACTAAATGCTTATGAATTATCCTAGTGTCCTTATCATTATTATTGTCTATCTCTTGTTTAGTTACTTACTCGTCTCTTGTTTCCATTTTGCAGGTTTGCCTTAGTTACGAGCTTGTAGAATTTACGTTAGTTCTTCCTATCGAGGGAATCATGGCATACTACGCTTGCCATGATTCCTAAATGCTACAAACCTAGTCTACAAGTTAAGCGCATATACTACCTATAAGAGATTAGCATAAAGGTCATGTGATAACACTAAAAGCTTGATGCTAAGGTAAAACATTGTAACACTATATGATAGTGTTAAGGATGGGCATATCATAGGGTTGGGACTATGGTATACATACCATGTCACTAGCATTCAGCCTACACTAACTTTTAAATGGTGGTGAAACCATAGTATAGAGGGTTTAACATATGACTTGGTTGATTTAAAATTTATCCACAAACTTATGGTTGGGGTTTATGGAGGCGTTAATGGCCACCAGCTGCTGCCATTAATGCCATCAGGGTTGGTGAAAACCCTTGGAAAAGGACTTGGCATTCGCTATTTGTGCATTATGGTTTTGGAATTGTGGTTAAGTGTGGTCTCTGTGAATTTGGAGAATGGAGATGACCCCATCGATTCACATGTAAGCTCGAACGGGTCTGTGTAAAATGCATTGCTTCATTTGTATTTCTCCCTAGCATGGTCATGCTTCTCATGCCATCATGGATTTGTTGCAAGCGGATATGAAGGTTCTTTGGGGTTTGCACAGGGCTACGCTATCGAGTTGGGATTTCTTCATTACGACCATGGTAAGCTTGCTAGCAAGATTACCTGCCTACTCTCCTTTTGGGCAATTCCTGAGTTGGAAAACTTTACTGGGTTGGGGTTTCGATGGTGCTAGTTAACTCTGCCTTTTGGGTTTTAGGATGTAGCTTTCTCTGGTTTTAATGGACTCTCTCATTGAGAGGTTTGGCATTTGTTTGGGTTGTGGCTGCACCATTACTTGTAATGGTGCCATAGCTTAGAGATTTCCATTAACATTTTAATACTTTGACTGTTTGTAAAAAGGGTTCGTGCCTCATTGTGAAATCACACTACGCATTGGTTTTTTAATATGAAGACTGTAATGATTTGGTATGAAATGCGTACATTTCATTCAATGTTTAAATACTCTGTAAATTTGGGGTTTCTATTGTTATTTAAATGCTATGTTTTATGTGAACTTTAATGGGATTCTATCATGGCCTTACAGCCTATAGAAAAATACTCTTCGTATAATTATTGTTTTGGGTTATGGCTGTATGCATAGCATTTTGTTTGTTTGGTTTGTATGTTGAGTCGAGAGCTTCTAGAGCTTGGACATTATGCCATGGGATACACCATTGTAGCAATGGTGTCGTAGCCCATTATCCTACCACCACATGCTCTACATTAGCATATACATGGGCTTGTGTTTTTAATAGTGTATTGTATTCTTAGTTTTGTATCAGCCCAACGTGGGTGTAGGCCATGCCATGAATAAAATGTGCCTCTCCCTATGACTATGATAGATTTTAGTTGGCATTTAAAATGTAAATTGTTTACTTGGAAAGAATAGGACTGTAACAGCTATGGTTATAATAACCCACGATAGTGATTTGGTTTATTAGCGTGACTGTGTGATTCATTTGTAATTTGACTGAGACCGAAGCTAGGGTATTTACGACGTCACTGTTAGTGTATCCGTTATTTGGTTAAGGGATTGTGGCATAGCTTAAAAGCATAGCCTGCACATATTATATGTATAACATGGGTTGTATAGAGATGGTTATGCAATTCCTTACTTCTTGAGTATAAAATACTTATCGTTTTATTAATGTTATTGTAATGAGTCGGGACATCTATAGGATTCGATGTCGCGACCTCTTGTTGGAAAAATGGGTTTTAGTTATTTCAAATGGTTAATATGGTATGTTTGGTTATGTGTAGATAAATTTAAATGGGTCCTTTAAAACCATTTATGTTCTTATAATGGATGACTGTAATAATAGGACTATGAATTAAACATTTGAGTTATGTAGATGGATGCAATTTGGAATGTAGATTTTATATAAAAAGACATAGGTTTGATCTTGGACCACATGGATGGTCATGATGCCTTCTCTGTTTGGTTAATTATGGTTATGTTTATTAAAATGAAATGTTATGATATTTAATTTGTTTTTACATGATTATGTAGAGCAGACCTTAGAAGGTCTTTAATAATTTGTTAGCTTGTTTATTATATGAGTTCTATTCCTAGTAGATCTAGTTTAAATTATAAACTTGTATTAGTTAACATAACCAATATTTTAATTACATTCTATTGAATTAGTTTTGTTGAGAACTAGGGAAAGCCTCTGTGTGTACTGAGTTGATTTATTTTAGAATATTTAGGTTTTGTTCCTTAGTTTATAATAAATTTAATAGCACATTAATTATAGAACTATTTGAATACTGAAATATATATGTAATTATGTATATATATTTAATGTGTACTTCTCAACAAATCTTGAAATAAAAACAACCTTCTGCTCACAAATGAAATATGTCAGCAGAGTAATGCCACATGTAGAACAGGCTAACTAGTAACAAAACTAGGTATGGTGCAGCGGTGCACATAAACTAAACATGTAGATAATTACAGAATTCCACTCAAAGTACAAGCCCTAGTAATGTACATCATATAATAACAATTTCTCTAGCCTATGATTAATAAATTGCATATACAACCCTAGTAGATTGATAATGATAAGAACATAATCATCAGGGTTAGAAATTTCATTGCAGTAGTTACTTAACATAAATAGTAATGAAACTTTGGTAAGAAATAGAATAGGCCTTCAAGGGTTTCATACCTAAAATTGAAGCTTTATCAATGGTTGCACCTGCACACTTAAATAACAAGTGTTAACAATTCAATGTAGATCTGACCTCTGTTTGATGACCAAATCACTTGGGAGCTACCACGTTCCTCCTAGCCATGACCCCAAACTGTGCTTGGTTCTAATCCAGATCCCCCTGAGCTCGAATCCAACATGCAAGTACCTTAGAGCTCCTAAATTATGGTTTCTTAACTGGTAATTAGCTCTGAATCAATACTCTTTTCCTTGCAGGAAAATTTCTCCAAGAAAACATTTGAGAGCCAAAACCAGGCAGAATAACAATTCTCCTAGATAAAACTCAGAACCCCTAAGCCTTTTATTGGCTTGAGTCTCTATAGGAATACTTTTCAATCAAAGGCGTAGTTAAATCAAGAAATCCTTGATTTCTTGATTTAAGCCTTTTTAATTTACTGGGGTAATTTTTCAATTCTTAACCAAGGAACTTTTTACTAGTTCCTAGTTAGTCTTTCATAGATATTTCACAGTTTATTAATCCTTTACTAATAAATAATAATTGGTGGAGCTTCTCTTCTTTATTTTTTCAATTATATAATTAATCATAATAAATATTTATACATACTAGGTATGAAATACATAGTATTAAAATACTTGTTAACACTTGTCTCCAGGCATCATGTGTCATGATCCCTAGACTTAACAACACTTATTTATGGAGGTCAAGCAGATAGATGGCTCAGGTATAGAAGGCTAGGAAACTCTAAACATCCTTGCATGTTGGATTTCCCTCGTGTAACGTGGTAGTTCTTCAGTACTTGATGAGAATACATAAATTCAAAATTTCATTTAATCACTTAAAAATAAGTATGATGAGATCAATATTATTCCTCGAGTCATTCTCACTCAGAGGTGATTTAAATCTTTTCAGTAACCCCTAGTGCTTATCAGAGCCCATACTTAATGCTTATAACAGGGAGTTACAAACATAGTGCAATTCCAAAGCTCTTGATCAACACTAAATGCTAGGATGTACTTGTGTGATACACCTATGGATACAATCACCAAAGATCTGATGCTCCATAGCTTATGCTCAACACAACCATGGAATGCACCAAAGCTTATTCCCAACATTTCCAAATTATATTTTCATGTGTTTGAGAGCTTTATTCTCAACACAAATGTAATTACTCATGTGCTCTAGAGCCTTTCTCTCAACAGAAAACATCTCATTGATCATGTGCTTCAAGGTCCATGCCCAACACAAACATTTCATTAATCATGTGCTTCAGGGTCCACTCCCAACACAAAACATTTATATACCTATATATCATCAACAATTGGCTTATCCCCAATATGAAAAACAAATCATCATTTTCATATGCAGTGGGGTATTTAACCCAATATAAAATAAAACTTCCGTATAATCATCATGGTCAATAGGCTCGTGCCTATAAATGGTAGGTCCAAAATTCAGGACATTACATCAACCCTAGTGGTAGCATGCAAATTTATGTTCATGAAACCCTAGTTTGTTTCCAATTTGTACATGTCCATGTGTTTCTAGTTCTATTTCTTAACTTGTAAAGAGCTCAATAAACCCTAGTTCCATTTCATTATTTGTCAATGCTAGTGATAGCATGAAAATTGGTGTTCATGGAAGCCTAGTTGGACTCCAATTTGTACATGTCCATGTGTTTCTAGTTCCCTCTTTTAACTAGTAAATTGCTCACTAAACCCTAGTTCTGTCTCATTATTTGTCAACCCATGCAAAGTGGTGTTCATGAAACCCTAGTTGGTTTCCAATTTGTACATGTCCATGTGTTTCTAGTTCCATCTCTTAACTTGTAAATATCTCACTAAACCCTAGTTCCATATCATAACTTGTCAACCCTAGTTATAGAATCCAAATTGGTGTTCATCAAAACCCTATTTGGTTTCCAATTTGTACATGTCCATGTGTTTCTAGTTTCATCTCTTAACTTGTAAAGAGCTCACTAAACCCTAGTTCCATATCATTATTTGTCAACCCTAGTGATAGCATGCAAATTGGTGTTCATGAAACCCTAGTTGGTTTCCAATTTCTACATGTCCATGTTTTTCTAGTTCCGTCTCTTAACTTTTAAAGATCTCACTAAACCCTAGTTCCATCTCATTATTTGTCAACCCTAGTGATAGCATGCAAATTGGTGTTCATGAAACCCTAGTTGGTTTCCAATTTCTACATGTCCATGTTTTTCTAGTTCCGTCTCTTAACTTTTAAAGATCTCACTAAACCCTAGTTCCATCTCATAACTTTTCAACCCTAGTGATAGCATGGAAATTGGTGTTCATGAAAACCTAGTTGGTTTCCAATTTGTACATGTCCATGTGTTTCTAGTTCTGTCTCTTAACTTGTAAAGAGATCACTAAACCCTAGTTCCATCTCATTATTTATCAACCCTAGTGATAGCATGCATGCAAATTTGTGTTCATGAAACCCTAGTTGGTTTCCAATTTGTACATGTCCATGTGTTTCTAGTTCCATCTCTTAACTCATAAATTGCTCACTAAACCCTAGTTCCATCTCATTATTTGTCAACCCTAGTTGGTTTCCAATTCCTAGTTCCCTCTCTTAACTTGTAAATATCTCACTAAACCCTAGTTTCATCTCATAACTTGTCAAACCTACTAATATCATGCAAATTGGTGTTCATGAAATCCTAGTTGGTTTCCAATTTGTACATGTCAATGTGTTTCTAGTTCCATCTCATAACTTGTAAAGAGCTCACTAAATCCTAGTTCCATCTCATTATTTGTCAACCCTAGTGACAGCATGGAAATTGGTGTTCATGAAAGCCTAGTTGGTTTCCAATTTGTACATGTCCATGTCTTTCTAGTTCGGTTTCATAGCTTGTAAATAGCTGACTAAACCCTAGTTCCATCTCATTATTTGGCAACCCTATTGATAGCATGCAAAATTGGTGTTCATGAAATCCTAGTTGGTTTTCAATTTGTACATGACCATGTGTTTCTGGTTCCCTCTCTTGACTTGTAAATTGCTCACTAAACCCTAGTTCCATCTCATTATTTGTCAAACCCTAGTTTGTTTCCAATTTCTAGTTCCCCCTCTTAACTTATAAATTGCTCACTAAGCCCTCGTTCCATCGCATTATTTGTCAATTGATGCAAAGTGGTGTTCATGAAACCTTAGTTGTTTTCCAATTTGTACATGTCCATGTGTTTCTAGTTCCCTCTCTTAACTTGTAAATTGCTCACTAAACCCTAGTTCCATCTCATAACTTGTCAACCCTAGTGATAGCATGCAAAGTAGAGTTCATGAAACCGTAGTTGGTTTCCAATTTGTACATTTCCATGTGTTTTTAGTTTTGTCTCTTAACTTGTAAAGATCTCACTAAACCCTAACCCATCTCATAACTTGCCAAGCATAGTGATAGAATGCAAAGTGGTGTTCATGAAACCCTAGTTGGTTTCCAATTTGTACATGGCAATGTAATTAAATGTATAGTAAACTAAAAACATCAAGATATGTAAATTTCAACAACTCAAGAGCATGCTATTTTTCAAATTCTATTTTTTGGTGTCTAAAGAGATCGTTCTTGGCGCATCCAATGTGTCGTAGATGGTGTTTGTATCCTAGGCACACGAAATGCTAGACATTAGTAACATCATAAGAAAAAAGAGAGAACCCAATGCAAATGTGCAAACATGATTTATAGATAACTCACCCTAGGTTGTACGATTGTATTTATAGTGTCTAGTGTCCTCTAAATAATATTATGTATGTGAATGGTATCGGTCAATCACATTTTTATTACATTGGAAATAAGATAAGTCTAAATAATTGAAATTGTGCTTCATAATTCACTTTAAAGGTTAAATAACGCACCTGACAATGCACTGATAGAAGTAGGCCATATGGATCATCTCTGGTGCTGATGGTGTCCATCAATATTTCATGCTCTATATGAGGTAGAAAGTATTGTACATATGATGTATTTTTGTGACCAAGTGTATGTAGCATGATGTTTATACCAACTACTAGGTTGGTGAAGTGGTATACAATAGCTCCTGGTCTATAATCCTGATATACATACCCACCCTTCCTGTTTTCTTGTGTTGCAAGTGTTAATTACTCCCCTTTTATAACCATCGATCCAGTTGGGAATTCAATATTTTCATCATTTGTAACAGGTTCAAGAATGGTTTGTTTCCCCTCTAAGAAATGTGCCAACCAATAGTCAGAACCCCATTCATTATTTTTTGGGGAAACCACTACATATATCTGACCTGTGAAAGGAAATATGTCAAGTTAACAATAAATTTTTTAAATAAGGTCTTGCATTTCTAATTTCTACATAAATTAAATTATAAATAGATCGAGTAAAAAATACATAAATGAATTGTCTAATTTAGGTACTACTCATGTACTTGCTTGTATGAGATCCGATATGTGATCATAGTCTGTAGAAATATGTGTCTGATCATCTTCCAAATGGTCTATTTCATTAACCCAGTTGAAATTGGTGCCAAGTGTCACTCGATTCCATGTATACATGCTATCTATATACTCACAATCATCCTATATATCGATGCTGTAGAAACTACAAAACCAAGCCTTCAATATTGTCCAAATTTGTAGGGACGATTTGTATGAGATTCTAATTGAATGAAACCGTCGAGTTCTATGCACTGTGTTCACTCGATGTGTTTTTGATCAGTCCACATTTTTCAACTCCCAGAATATTCTTCACACTAGGTGTTTCCTTGTTTCTTGTTCTCCCATGACAGATGAACAACATTTCACTATAGATGCAGCGTCTCGAAGGCGAGCACCTGTAAACTTCATCTCTTCAATTCGAAGGGAAATTTTAATGCATGCACCAGCAACATTGTGCTCTCCTTTTCCATGACCAGTTTCAAAGTAGTGCCATACATGTGGCACCTTGTATTTTATGTGCAACAAAAAAAACCATTCAAATACACGGGTGATTCCATGAAGATGGGTAACACTTTTTGGCCAAATTTAGCGATGAAAACCTGATTTTTTACTCATGTACTAGAGAGAAGCCCTGAAAACGCATATATGCCATGTGAATTTTGACTTGCAGTAAAAAAACAAATTGTAGAATATTATGTTGGCTTCATAGTGATATTTTTTTAAAAATATTCCGATGTCATTTAATGTGTGAATTTTTGCATTTAATGAACTGTATGACCTTAAAAATTTGAAGAAGCTAATAAGTGGCTCGTGTCCACGTAGAGTAATTCAATCTTGCATTAATAATTTAAAAAAAATAAATATATGAGCATGATCTACATAAAATGCAGTGTGATGTGCATATTTGTTTGTTAATTTTTTTCGCATTATACAATTATTTATTATTTTTCGAAAGTGACCACATTCGATTTCAGCATCGTTTTAAACACATATTTGTCCACGTAAAGGAATTTTTTCTATTTTTTCAAAAATAGAAAAACCAAAGATACCCTTTTGTTGAGGACACGTCGATATGTGATGTGTGCATTTTTAAGAATTTTTTGGCTGTGTATTTTTAACTCTGCGGATTTTTCTTTGAGCTGCTTCGAAGTTGCAGTGTGGTTTTCTAAGTATAAGTTTTAGAAGTAATTAAAAAATAAATATCATATGAATGCCAAAATGCATGTATGATACGTCAATGGATAGAAGATTCGTTGGTGAATCTATCGGTATCAACTCCGCTCAGTTATGTGCTAGGAATGGCAGGGTTTACACCTCTGCAAGGCACAGGAAATTTTCCATTTGTTTGAATGGGGGCTAAGTCTGTTTTTTTAAGCCCTCGACCGAGGTATTTAAATACCTCGGTCGAGGGTTTTTAAAGCCCGCAATACCTCGGTCGAGGGCTTAACAAGCCCTCGGTCTAGATATTAAGACCTCGGTCGAGGGCTTAACAAGACCTCGACCGAGGTGCATTTTTCTGTTTTTGCCGAAATGCTCTTGCCAAAAAGTGTTACCTAGGTCCGTGGAATCACCCACACATGCATTCTTGAACTGTCCAGCACAACCATCTAACCAAATGAAATGACAATAAAATGTTATATCCATAACTATCACATGATCATATAATAATTTAAGGCAATGTTGCACTTAATGGATGTCATGGGTCCGGTTGTCACTTATGTAGAAATGAATTTCTTTCAGTATCACACGTTTCTCTTCATTGCTATCTGGCCCATCTAGATACATGATATGCACCATTATGGTCACCTGCTTTGAGTGATAGTATTGACTTTGTATTTCATTTTTTGGTTGTAGGGTGTAATTTTACGCAAATTCAACCATTGATATTATTGTTCCGAGAGGGAAGGTGTCCCGACATATTGTGAATTGCTCATATTGCCACCATTCCATATCGACATGTTGAATGTACTGTTGGATATTTCCACGAAACTATGAAATAAAATCACATACTTGCACTTGGTGTAAAAAAATAAACATTGTTAATAAACCACATAAAAAATGTGTACATGAATATTAATATGTCAATATTCAACAATTTACCTGTGAAGACACCAATTTAATCTTCTTGCTTTATTTCTCATCATGCAGCTGATATGTCTCATACTGATAGTTCTGCTTCTTGACAATTGCATTCTTGAATGCTTGATATTCACTTTCATGGATGCAATAAGACCATAATGATAGCCCACCACAATTGTTGCAAGAATCATCTACAAATTCTTTTAAGTAATGTGTCTACCCATCTGTCCTCAGACACATTATGCTATGGATGAAATCTCTGGATGACATTGGCGGTATTGTACTTGAGCATTCCTGCACATGGTTAGGATGCAAAAAATGATGTATATGTGACAATAATGTTTCCATGTGTCCCTCTACATCAAGGTTGTCTCTTCTTACTGAATATTTTTAAGTGTCTTTGGATGTAAAAGCACAATTTGTGATGTGCATTTAAGTAAATGACATTGTCTTGTGGGTATACATACAATTGATTCAGCCGATACATGATGAGCCACATTACAGTCTTGTGAATGAGTTTTTTTACCAATCGATGTGAATGCAGTAGCAAGAGATTTAACAATGTGATTACTTGATTCGATATTATTCATTGTTCTTATGCCTAAATTTCTTCTAACAGTTGCCATATTTCTAGATTTAAGCAAAGCTAAAAACAATTGCCATTTATCGGCTTCGTATTTGTTATCAAAATATTGTTTCATTATTTCAGAACAATGAGAAAGGATAGTGCATTTAGCCACGTTACGTTCCATGGAAGTGAATTCGCTCTTGTCCACTTGTATGCGTTTAGGAGTTCTCTTTCATTTTGATGGAGAATTTCTTTCCGTTTGAAATGATGGAGTGATGTTTACATCCAATACAGGCTGACAACTTTGATTAGGATATTGAACCACCAGCCATGGTTGTTTCTAAGTCACATTTGCATCGGGAGTAACATAATTGTTGAACTCTTCACAAGATTTTTTGTTTACTAATGGATCTATAATATCAGCTTTCGTATAACCATCCTCCTTTAATGTCGCACTATCTTCCTCAGCCTCTACATCAAGTATTTGTTGAGGGGGAATGAGAACTATTTACTCATGTAATGAATGCCGATGATTTCTTGAATCTTCCCTATTTTTTTATTTTTTATTTTCAGCTTCTTCGAGTGTAAGCATCTTCCTCGCTGACTTTCAACCTCTATTACATACATTCCCCATTGAAATCAACCCAAACATGTACAAAACTATAAAATTATGTAAATAATGATTAAATTGCATGTTGAACAGTTCTCTGTGCGCGAGTTCATAAGAATTATGTCTTTTTCTACAGTAAACCTGGCCAATAGCACGCAACCCATAACGTTTTATATAACACATCGCATATGCAATATAATGCACCTCCGATTTATCACATATGCGATATTGATACAATGCTTTTTAATTAACAGGAAGGTTTTTTACATGATCTCCAAAACACACATGCGATATATCGCATATGCGATTTAGTGCATATGGGATATATCGCATATGTGATTTAGTGCTCAGTGAATATGCAACTTGACTGATCTATGCTTATCAAATATTAAAATATTAAATATCAAATGCATATCAAACTTGTACTAAAATATGTTAAACTTCTATAATGGATAGTTAGACTATGACAACGATGATTATGAGGATGATGATGAATATGATGGTGATTATAATGATGATGATGATGATGATGAGGATGATGAGGATGAGGATGAGGATGATGAGGAGGAGGAGGAGGGCGAGGATGATGACTATGATGATGATGATGAGGATGATGATGAGGAGGATGAGGGTGATGATGATGATAATGATGATGATGATGATGACCATGATGATGATGATGATGATGATGATGATGACCATGATGATGATGATGAGGATGAGGATGAGGGTGATTTTATCCATCCATCCTTAATCAAGGATTAAAAGAAGGAAACAATGCAATGACAATGTTGATTAAAATCATGAATCATTTGAAACTTTGGCTCTATACATGGAGGATGATAAATCTTGTTAAGATATATATGCCATTTGATTGAATTTTGGCCATCCATCCTTAATCAAAGATTAAAAGAAACATCCATCATTAGTCAAGGATTAAAAGAACACGATAACTATAAAAATGTTGATTAAAGTCACCTATCACCTATTGACGAATCATCACTAGCGGTTTGCAGTGTGAGCGTACGTTGATCCATCTGTACTCGTTCTAGATTTTTTACACCAAAAGAGCTACCAAACAAGCATTTGCGTGGCTTTATAGCATCCTTTGAGCGCTGAAATAAATCAATCTTCAATATCTCTTGGAAGGTTGCAAATTTTCCCTTGAAGCTCAATAGATCGAAGGATGGGAGGAATTATTGTTTTCTTGGTTGCACAACCCATGGATTCATTCATTGCCCTTGTTTACAGGTATTTATGACTTCTTGTTTTTTTGTGCTTAAACACAGTGGTTTAAATCCAAGTTTCTGCAACTGTTCTATTTATTTAATCAATTGTACAAGGATGTATGTTTCTTTCTCATTCTGGTTTTGATATTCCACATTTTATATTTATTCAATTCTGGTAGATATAGACCATTCTAATTCTCATTGTAGTTTTGTGTTTTCTTTACACAATACTCCAAGGATATATATTTATTTCTTAGTTTTGCTTTCATATTCCACACTTTATACTAATTAGACTCTGTCAACATCCTATCTCTCATTGTATTCTTTTTTTTTCCACTATTGTGTTGTATCAACATTTCCTCTATCAACAATGATATTATATTTTTTCTTTTAAATCTCTTAATTTCTCATAGATTTTGGTAGCCATGCCAACGCGAAGTCCAAAATTCAATTCTAGTAATTCCTAAGCTTGTAGCAATTTAATATTATTGTCATGAGCATAAAGTCCGAGACCCCCAAAAAAATATGGCAGCATTGGAATGCCTATGTACATACGTTGAGGGTTAAAACCATATTTCCTAATTTTTATTTCTATGGAATGTCTGTGTACATACATTTAGATTTAAATCCTTATTTCTTAATGTTTCTTTGCTTTCTCTAGCATTTGTGTCCATCATAGTGTTGTCTTGTTAATGAAGAAAGAGAGAAAATGATCTGCCCAGAGTGTTGTCTTGTGATGATGATGATGATAATGAACAATGATGGTGGTGATGAGGAGGATGATGACTATGATGGTGGTGATGAGGACGATGATGACTATGATGATGATGAGGAGGAGGATGAGGGTGATGATGAGGAGGAGGAGGAGGACGATGAGGACGATGATGGCGATGACAATGATGAGGATGGTGATGATGATGATGATGGCGATGATGATGATGAGGATGATGATGGTGATGATGATGATGGTGATAATGATGATGATGGCGATGATGACGACGATGATGAACAATGATGATGATGATGAAGATGATGATGATGAGGATGAGGGTGATGATGATGATGATGATGACGATGATGATGATGAGGACGATAATGATGATGATTATGATGACGACGACGACGATGGTGATGAATAATGATGGTGATGATGAGGAGGAGGAGGAGGATGAATATGATGATGACGATGAGGATGAGGGTGATGATGAGGAGGAGGAGGAGGAGGAGGATGATGACTATGATCATGATGATTAGGATGAGGGTGATGATGATGATGATGTTGATGATGATGAGGATGATGATGGTGATGATGAGGATGATGAGGAGAAGGAGGAGGATAATGATGATGACGACGATGATGATGAACAGTGATGGTGATGATGAGGAGGATGATGATGAGGATGATGATGAGGATGCTGATTATGATGATGATGATGACTATGATGATGACGATGATGAAAAATGATGGTGATGATGAGGATGAGGATGAGGATGAGGATGAGGATGAGAATGAGTATGATGACGATGATGATGAGCAACAAGGATGATAGGTTTAGTTGAAACTTTGCTTTGATTTTATTTTCAAGCATTTGCAATGGAATGGTGATGATGAACAATGATGCTGATGATGATGAGGATGATGACTATGATGATGATGATGATGATGATGATGACGATCATGATGATGATGATGATCAACAATGACGGTGATGGTGATGATGATGATGATGATGATGATCACGATTACTATGGCTATGATGATGATTATGATGATGATGACAATGATAGAAATGAGATTTATCCCGCTTACTATAAACACTAATTACTAAATCTTGGAAACTATTGAAATGTTTAATACACATATAAACACTCATTACACTGATGGCCACATGCTTGTTTGAAGATTCATGGTACCAAAGGATCTATTCTATTCTATGGACTGTACCTTTGTATACATTGATGAACAACCGTCCACCCCTCAAATCTCACCCATCACCCCCCTCATATATATTCGATAAACATCCGTCACTTTCCCTTATATTTCTCCTCCCTTCATCCCCCCCATATGTGTCCCCTACCCATCCCTCCCTCCAATGATTCCCTCTACATCTTTTTCTCTCTCCTTTGACTCGCCCCCCCCCTCTTAACCAATATAATGTTGGGCCATGATCCACCCCATAGACAGTCTAGATGGAATATTGGGAGTCTAAATGGTATTGTAATGGGATAAGGATGCCATTAATCTTTTTTAATCTCGTACCAAATTAGTTAAGAAAAAACGCATATGCGTTGTAGTTTATTCATATCGCATATGCACTATATCACATATGCGATATGAATAAGACATAATGTGTATGCGTTATAATGCATATGCATTTTTTTTAAATTAAAAAAATCAGTGGGAATAAGGTTTGGCATTATGTTTGGAAATAACTTCGGACTACCAAACCTATTGGCTAGGACAAATAAACCAGGGCTATTGCTTGTCTTTTAGAAATCTATCAATATGCTCAGTTTAGATGGCCTATTTTCCTATGACAGACACAATATTGTTTTATGAAAATTTAGAATATTGTAGATTACAATCTTACAATTCTGAACATGTAATTTTTTCCTTCAAAAATATGTTTTATTTATTTATAATTATTTTTCTAAATGACACACGTCAGTTTTTGAAAATAAATACATCGATTGTTTTTTATATAACTTTTGATTTCCATCACCATTTCCCAAGAAAACTATATGGTGCACTAGACGAGATCAAGCTCTACGATCTTATATATAGAAATCAAGGATTTCATTATTTTTTTCCCCTAAAGTGTTACACCCGCACATAACGTTTTCATTTCAATCTTTTGTGACTTCAATAATTAATAATAATAAAAAATAATTCATGAAAAATTCTGAATAAATAGTGTTGCACTAGGCCCATATGTCCTTTATATGTCTACAATATTTTATCTCAAATTGACATCATTTACCTCATATATTGTTGCACCCGCAAAAACATATATGTTAAGATGTCCTAAAAATTTGAAAACCCAATTTCACGGAAACTAATTTTATAATCATTTAAACACATTTTGTCTGCATAAATGCTATATATTATGAAATCTGATTCAATTAAATTTCTTTTATATTTTTACTTCATCTTCAAATAATTTAGGGAAGTACCCCTAATTGTCACCTAAAGTCAGAGTTTCAAGGTTTTTCCAGTATTATGTGCCATCTAAAGTGTCTTTAAAGGAGTCCATAATTGTGCATCGGCCCATAAGCTGAGCTATTGCTTATAAAATTAAAATGCAAACGTATTACACAATAAATATTTGAAAAAATCAAACTATTGCAACAATCGTCGGAGGGTTCATGCCACACACAACATGGCCTCATCCCATGCTTTGACCTCTATTGCATTAAAGATCTAATTAAACCATTTATACACAGTCCATTAACAAAGGAGAAATTCCATAGTTAACCCACATAGCAAAATAATAGCGTGGTATAACTCAACACATACCCAGTAAGCATATTAGCCATTTCCATTTTGTAAATGCAGAGTATATATTATACATAGGAACGCCAAAATCATAAGTCAAGTAATCACATAGTCACACCATGGGATTTGGCACCATTGCAAGCAACGGTGCTGCCCAGGCATGAAATCCCCAAATTCCATAATACATTTACCATAACAAATATTTACACAGAGCTGGTGAGAGCAGAAGTTTTCTGGACGGCCAAAAATTCCATGCTAAACATTTAAAAGCCCAAGTTTGGTAACGCATGCCCGAAGGATTATCAAAACCCCATAGAGAAGCCCCAAACCAAAAAGATGAAACAAAATGCAGGTAGGCCGAGAGACAACAAGCGTAGGATTGTTTGGTAAGGCTTACCTTACACCTTCGCACCACATTCAAGCCAATTCCATAGCTTGAGCCAGGCTGGTCTTCACCATCCCTAGGCACCTACAAACACCCAAGCGAAACGAGGATGAGAAGTATGGAAACAAAAGGAGCGAAAAAACAAAAAAAAATCATAGACATGAAATCCAAAATGAATCATACCATCGAATCCTGGAGGTCTTGTCCTTTTCCCCTATGTAGAGCCAAGACCAAGCCCCAAACAACCAAGCAAAATGACAGGTCCATTGTGAGCCAAGCCCTAAGCTTGGGATGCCATGAAAACCAAGGTGCATTAATGGCACCAGTTGGTATCGAATATCAAAGCCAAAACCCACTTTTCCATAGTTTAGTTTTATTGCAAAATCATTGGTCACTATTCCTATGCAAGGCTTAAACCCCAACATATATGGTTCAACCATATGATATAAACATGTGACCCCAAAATCACATTACAAGGTATAGTGCCTATCAAGGTTTAGTGTAATGTATAACCCATACATTATATTGTGGGCCAACCCAAAGTCATTACACCTTGTTCCAAGTAGAACATAAAGTATGCAACATTTAAACCATAGGCTTAAAGACTTATTACAATATGTTTTCCCTAAAGCTTAAGGCTTATGAAATAGGGCATATGAAATATGCCATGTTAATAATTAACATTTATAAAAATCAAAGGTCTCGTTTTTAAGCCAAGTTTATAATGTGCAAATAGAAAACATAGGTTATGTTAATCTTTTTAATAAAATAAACATAGAACGTAAAATACCAAGATATAAAAGATAAAACGTAAACCTTAGTGCAGTGTAGAAAGTACATAGGAAATTTAGCAGTGATAGCTAAATTGACGAAAATAGTATCTACCTTATTATAAATCTGAGTTGGTAAGGAACCATAGCAACAAGTAGTAGGTCTAATACTAGGATAAACATATCCAGTTCTCTTTAAATAGGACTCCGTCACAAAGTATGATCAACATAACAAATAAAAGAGGTGCCTTAGTTCAAAGAACTAACTAATCCTACAAACAAGTCAACACTTTTACCTCCCATACCGTCATGGGAGAACGAGTCCTGCCACTCTTCCCACTTTGTTTCCACAAACAAATGTAAGTTAGGAATTTTTAAATAACGAGTAAAACTATCCAGAAATGACGAAGCATGTAATCAAGTAATGACACATATACGACAAATGTATAATAAGAACTAAGAAGTAAACAGAAGTACGACATAGTAGGTAAAATACATCAACAATAATGACTGAAAGTAAAATGACAAAACCTAAGAAAAACTTACGAGTAAACAGTGGTACATGTATTGTATGATATTTTTCTACAAGTCAAATAATGTTATGTATTGGTGGTTTTACTAGCCTAATAATATATTTTTTTTTTTTGGATTTTTGGGGAGATTACAAGTGGTATCATAGCCCAGTTTTAATACTAAGAGACCTATGGGTGCACCAAGCATTTACTGCCAGGAAAATAAAGTATGGTATTAAATTTGTTACTATTAGGAAATTTTTCAGTTATTTAAAATTTTTGAAATTTCAGGAAACGTTTACTAAACAGTTCAGTTTATGAACATGGAGGAAGATAATAGCCGAAAAGGAAAAATTAACACCCCCACCCCAGAAGGAGAACTGGTGGTGGAGCTGAATTCTAATATTTTGAAGACTATACATAGTCTTCAAGAATAATTGTGAAGTCTTCGAGAAGATAGTCAGAATGAAAGAAAAGAACAACAAGCTATAAATGAAACATTAACAAGAAATATGACAGGAGGAATCCTTCACAATAAACCTATCAAGTTCGCAAATAGTTCCAAAAGAGAGCCTTACAATAAACGGGCCAGTATGCCAAGAGAAGGAGAAAAAGAGAAACATACCCTTGAATCACCAAAATGATATCATCACAGTCCTTCCAGTGATGACTCTCTCTCTCCTCGAAGAAAAAAACAATGAAGCAATGATAGTATTCAAGGGGATTTTAGAAAAATAAGAGCCCCAACCTATGAAGGTGAAGTAAACACTGGGGAGAAGGCTAAAGACTGGCTGTTGGGCATGAGTAAATATTTTCAGGTTCATAACTACTCAAGTGGGATGAAGGCTCATCTTACCATCTATAATTTAAATGGAAAAGAAGCCAAATGGTGGAGAGATTTAAAACACACCAAGAAAGATGAGCTAAGAAAAATACACTCGGATACCTTCCGAAAACGTTTTCGAGAAAAATATATGTCAGAAATGTTCTTCGAGAGGAAAGTGAAAGAGTTTCACAAACTACACATGGGATCCATGAATATGGACGCATTTATTAACACATTTCTAGATCTATTGCATTATGTACCATACATCAAAGAAGAAAAGGTAAATATCCAGTAGTTCCTAGGATGTCTTCCTCAAATTTATCGGGACAAGATTAAATTCGACATGCCTAAGACCTTGGATACCACACTCCACAAAGCTAGGCTTTGTTATGAGCATGGATAGCTAAGGCAGGAGAACTTGAACCTAAACTAAGACAAGTATAGAAAACTTCTCTGATAACCACAAACCTAGGTCTAACCAACACCCATACAGAATGTAGAATAATAGGTTTCACGTAAACATGAACTTCAATAAATCTAGTATGAAGCCTTATGTACCAGCTTCTAATGTTAATAAGCTAGTAGCAAGTGGAGATAATGCTACCCTGCTACAGATCAAGTGATGGAAATGCAGTGGTCCACATTATGCCCAAGATTATAATAGCAAGACTAGTGCGATATTTCAAAACTTACAAGAAGAACCAACTGTTGAGGACATAGCTGGAACACCACATATCTATGTAGAATTGGATGGAAAACAGGAAAATCATTAAGCTACAATGGTTGAGATAGAGGGTAAGATCTTGGACACTTCTATTTCAATACTTATTGATCCCGGTGCTTGGAGAAGCTATGTTTCGCCTAAAATGGTTGATGAATGCAAGCTAGGGAAAGTAAAACATGATAAAACTTGGCTAGTTCAGTTAGGCACAGGTATGAAATGGAAAGTTTCATAAATTATTAAAGAATGTGAGGTAAACCTGAATGGTTTTCCTAGGAAAGTAAACCTGAAAATCCTACCTTTAGGATCATACGATGTACTTATCAGCATTGACTGGCTGGAATAGAACCATGTCATGCTCAATTTCTTACACAAGGCTATCTTCTGTACTGATAGCCAATGGAACCAAGTGAGGGTTCACCGAATTCCAAAGAAAGCTTCTGTAAGGAAAATATCTGCCATAAAACCAAATAGATGCATTAGGAAGGGTTGCAAGTTGTTTGCAGTGAACATCTGAGACATAGAGTCTAATACAGAACAACACGTAGAAGACTTCACCGTTCTTGAAGAATTCAAGCATGTGTTTCCCAAGGAAATCCCTGGATTACCTTCGAGACGAGACCTAGAATTTTCAATCAAATTGACATCAGGACCAGTTCCATCTTCCAAAGCCCCTTACCACATGAGTGCACCTCATTGGGTGGAACTAAAACTGTAACTACAAGAATTGGTAGAGTGTTACAACCTAAGTTGTACTTAGTGGCTTTTTATCAAGTGAGTCTGGTGAACCAAACACGGATAACTTGTTCAGACTTCAGAAGACCTTTGGAAGTACTTCTGGGTAGTGATTGTGGTACTATATCACATGTTCATACCCCATGGGGGAATTGTAATAAATGTTCTAGCATGATAGTGCCTGTAAAAGACTCCGTCTCTTAGACTTTATTTGTCAATCCGATCTGCCCAGGGTGTTTTTTCCCTTGTTTATTATTGGTTGCTGAATAAACACCTGACAATTTTTGAGTTTTTCATTCCATACCTCCAAAGTTGGGGTGTTCGGCTTGGCATTTAGGCCTATTGAGGTTATTAGAGTCTATGTGTCAATGTATAAACATGCTAGACATCATGGTTGAGCCATATGAACATGTCTAAGTCCCCCTAGGTTTTTCAACTTTTTCATTTTTTTAGTTTTTTCAGTGTTTTTTATTAAAAATTTAATTTTTCCAAAATATAAGATATTTTTTAATAGTTTAGTTGGAAAAATTGATTTTGTAATAAAGGTGGGACAAATAATCAATTTCAGTCATGTAGGTGCTCGTTTTCAAGCTAAGAGCACCATGTAAACCAATGGACCCACTATTTCCTAGTTTTGAGTGATTTTCCATCACTCGGGTCATAAAGCCCCAAAAAATCAATTATTGATTATTTTATTTAATAAATTGAAGAATAATGGAGCAAATCCAAAATCATGGATCAGTGGATTCTCAGTCGATTTGATTGAAATCAGTCAGATCTGACCCAAATTGACTGGATCTGACAAATCCTTAACTGAAGGAAGTGATCAAATCAGATCTAGAGTTGGTCTTCAGCAGTATTTATGGGGAATTGTGCCCTCTCTCTCTCCTCCATACGTGTGGACTCTCTTGGATTCTCTGTTGACTGATGTGTTGGTTTATGGGTTGATGTGTCAGCTCAATCATCCCCCCGATTTAAAAGTAGGCTCAGTTCAACTTCAGATCTGCATTTATTGACTCTCCATTAACTGATTTGATCTGTCTCCTTGGGATTTGTGCCCCCCTGGGCTGGATCTCTTGATTTTTGTATAAATCCAAGCATAATCCTCCTCTTCCAAGCTAGTTAAAGTTGGATTGAAGGGCTTGCTATTGTAATACTGTTGTAATCTTTTGATTGTTGAAATAAAGAAGCTTTGGAGGCCAAATGGTGTAATGCTCTCATATGTGTGGATTAAGCATTGTCTTATGACTATTGATGCTGCCGGCTTTTCTCTGAAATTCTGCATCTGAACCCTGTCTGGCTTGAACGATTCAACTAAATCAATAGGAGTATAGTTAGGCAAGTAAGGTTACTTGTTTTTCTTATATCTCATAGCATATATGATTAGAATATCTAGATTATACATATTTAATAAGTTTATTCGCATATAATTCTTGTCTATTTTTCATATATATATCCAGATCTCATGAGGTTTCATGCAGGATTGTGTGTTTAGCTTTCAGGTAGCAAGGATTGGACGAGCTGTGGATCTAGTTTGAATCCACTGTACATGCAAAATATTTGTGAAGACATTGCCCCTATGTATTCCACTAACAAAGTTTCCATTGCATATCTGCTTTAGCAAGAAGCACTTCTCTTCTCCTTTTCCTCCTTCAAAATCAATTATTTTTACCTCGTTACTTTGTTCACAACTTTGATATTGTTTAGATCTATTATCTTAAAGTAAATTTAACATAGATCTATCTCCTCAAAGTGCATAATCTAGATCTTGTTCTTAAAAGGTTTCATAAGCATTCTAGATCTACCTTTAGGGAAATCATCCTTTTTGCATGGAATTTTGAAGAGAATTTGTAGCTTCCATGCATTAGATTTCTATTTTTTTTATAAAAGATAAATCTAGCAATTAGTGCACATCATATTGGCACATCATAAGACTCTGGTGTGTATGCTCTGCACTTGGCTGCGGTTCATCCAATCAGTCAAGCTGTATCAAAAGTAGTTGAGTGACTAGTATAATTAGGATTCACTCTCCCAAATTGACAAACCATCAGGTGAAAATCCAACACCTAAATTAAACCATTACGGTGGAAAAATACCCAAAGGAAGCAGAAAATTCTGGAAAGTGACCTCGGGGCATCGATCTCTATCACACCCTAATGGGTGCATTATGAACAATAGCCCTGAAGACTCCATTCAACTCACATATTCCTTGCGGGTAGCCATGAAGGTTTAGTTTTGGACGTACTCCAAGTACTCTCGGGTATATCTGGATTCCACCCCTTCACCTAATTTTAATCAACTCATATTTCACATTAACTTAAAACGTACCAAGAGGCAATTGCAAAACATTTAGTCCAAGCACATGCAAGTACATTGATTTTCTTTTGACTCCATTTTAATGCAGTGGTTATTTTCTTTCTATATATATATTGTGTCTCAGCATTGTGCTTTCGTTCACTCATTTTGTATCTTGTCATCTATGGTTGTTTATGGTTAAATTTCAAACTCCTAAGTAATTCATTTAGTTTAACATCACCATTCTAAGTAATTAGAATAGTAACTTAATAGGGTCTACCCCCCTTGGCTTTGTTAGGAGTTGAGCCTAAACAGAGAAGTCAAGAATAAGGTGATAGCCTTGACTCGAGACTTTCCCCCAAGGACACACCAAGTGGCTTGAATATATCTGCCACATGACCCAGGTGTGTGAAAGGCAGCAACACTTTTTTGGCGTCATTGTCGGAGATCAATCTTTTTATTCCCGAGTATGACTTTTGTTTTCTTCATTTTTTATTTTTGCATTGTTTGATGAATGCTTAGAGTAGATCTTTAATTTTCATCTGGTGACTCCATTGTCATTTTTTACAGTTTTTATTTTTACAAAGAAAAGTAAAAAAAATATTTTTTTGTGAAAAGATTTATAAATGCTTATTTTACTTTTTCACATGGCGACTCCATTGAAGGGATAAAACCCTGTTATCTCATAAACTTGTGAAGTTTTGTTGTGTGTACATGAGCCCATGCGACATGTTAAAACCCTTAAAGCTCATCACTTTACAGCTCCACCTTTTCAGTACAAGTTTTAATCGTTATATCAAATGCATACTATTAATTTTTGATATGGATGAATTAAAGAAGAAATATGGTGCCAAGTTAACCGTAATGTTTCAGCCTATCGATTGCTCAAACATCCTATGTTTTCCTAACTATTGTAATGCATTGGGGGATGCATATAACTGGATTCTGACATTTCATGGAAATTATGGTGATTTAGCCATCTGGCATGTCAAATATTTCCTTCACTTGATTGTTGACTCCAATATTCTTCATGAAGACAATATGATGGAAATTTTTGCTAGTAATTTTTGGGGTGAGACCTATTGTTGGTTCTATATGGGCCTTCCTATTAAATGTATAACTTCTTTTCGAAGCTTCCTTTGGATGTTTTTAGAGTAGTGGCATGATGGTAGGGGTAGTATGAATGGTTTGAAAAAGTTCCTTGAAAAGATTTGTACCTTCTACCTATCTAAGATAGAGTATCACATCGAAACATATGATGGACCTTTTGCCATGATACAAAGTATTGAAGACTTGGAATCACTTCTTGAACATTTAAGTGAAGAGGAAATCCATGATAATCCCATCAAAGAGCTTCCTCATAGTTATTCAAGAAAGGAAGTAATTAAGCAGCTTATTAAAGAATATGAGGTGACTCCCAATAGACAACAATATTTTGAGGAAGGGAAAATCCAGGATGATCCTATTGAAGAGCTTCAGGAGGAGCCCATAATGGAACACATTTATGAAGACTCTCCTCATGTCACCATAGCTAAAAACATTGAAGATTTGAGGTATTTTCAAGTGTGTTACAATGCTGATATTTTCCAGAAATCCCTCTAGAGAAACCCACTAAGCAACACATCCCAAGTGGTCCCATTGAATATGTCTAAAAATTTTCCTTGACTGAAGATAATATTGAATATCCTCTTCATGATATCATAACAAAATCCTATAAAGAAACCCATGATAAGATCAGTACAATGTGTGGTGACACTAGACCTTGTTCTCCTCATGTTGATGAAGGTTTGGAAAGTTTATTTCCTTGTAACATTTTATCTGAAGAAGATTGTTATGAATACAAGGAAGACATGGATAGGCAGGAGCATGATGCCATGGATGAAGAGCCCCCCACATATGACATGGATGGGAGTGATGACTATTGGAATTTCATAGACAATCCAAATTGTGAAAATCTTATGGAGAATTCCATCTAGGATATGTCCAACAAGGGGAGTGTCTATTCAAAAATTTGTGCAAGTCCAATCTACGATACGTCCATAGAGGGGAGCACGTATCTAGATTCCTGGGAAAACCTTAGTATGGAAGAGGAGCATTAAGAATTTTCATGTGATCATTCAGAGTCATACCGTGTAGAGCCGCACAAGGGTATAAGTAATGAATACATTGAGAAACAATATTGTGAAAAGGTAGATGTAATACAGTGAGTGGATTATCAGTCTCAGTCATCTTTTTCACAGTGAGTGCTATATCAGTCTCAGTTTCAGTTTGCCTCATCATTATGATTGGTATAGCAGTCCTATCCAGTCATGGATAGAAGCAACCTACATGAGCATATACAAGTTGGGGAATAATTTTTATGACATTATTTATGCCTATGATCTCCCATCCATCCCACCCATTTTGAATCATCACGCAGGTTTGCAATTTCTAAATAAGGTATCCTTACTTTGGCTCGTAACCAAAGACAAGGAATTTTTTTTTGTGTTAATAAAATGCTTAGGTGGTTACACTGGATTTTTTATTACACTTAACTCTTTTTATATCATGCTTAGAGTAGGAAAATAAGCTCCTTGAAAGAGAGCATTTACTTTCTGCATTTCTATTTTATGCTTAGCTATAATAAAACTTTGCTTCTTTTAGTTAGTTACATTTATTTTGTTTAAATAAATCATCTTAATGGTTCATTTGGTTTTTAATAAAACCTGTGCTACTAAGTTTTTTCTTGTCAAGTTGAGATGTTTTTATAGGGTATATAAACCAGATATTCTAGTGTTCTCGTATCCTCTCCTTGCCTTAAAGACCAAATCAAGTACATGTCCCACAGTTGGAGCCAGAATGTTACCACCTAAGTTGTACTTAGTGGTTTTTTATCAAGTGAGCCTGGTGAACCGGGCAATGATAACTTGTTAGGACTTCAGAAGACATTTGGAAGTACTTCTAGGAAATTCTTGTTGTACTATATCACATGTTCATACCACATGGGGGAATTGTAATAAATGTTCTAGCATGATAGTGTCTGTAAAAGACTCGGTGTCTTAGACATTATTTCTCAATCAGATCAGCCTAGGGTGTTTTTTCCCTTGTTTATTATTGGTTGTTGAACAAACAACTGATAATTTCTGAGTTTTTCACTCCATACCTCCAAAGCTGGGGTGGCCGGCTTGGAATTTAGGCCTATTGAGATTATTAGAGGCTATGTGTTAATGTATAAACATGCTAGACATCATGGTAGAGTCATATGAACATGTCTAAGTCCCCCTAGGTTTTCTCAATTTTTCATTTTTTTAGTTTTTTCAGTGTTTTTTATTAAAAATTTAATTTTTCCAAAACTTAGGCTATTTTTTAATAGTTTAATTGGAAAAAATTATTTTATAATAAAAGTGGGCCAAATAATCAGTTTCAGTCATGTAGGTGCTCATTTTCAAGCTAAGAGCACCATGTAAACCCATGGATCCACTATCTCATAGTTTTGAGTGATTTTCCATCACTCAGGTCAGAAATCCTCAAAAAATCAATTATTGATTATTTTAATTAATAAATTGATGAATAATGGTACAAATCCAAAATCATGGATTAGTGGATTCTCAGCTAATTTGATTGAAATCAGTCAAATCTGAACCACATTGACTGGATCTGACAAATCCTTGACTAAAGGAGGTGATCAAATCAGATCCAGAGTTGGTCTTCAGCAATATTTATGTGAAATTATGCCCTCTCTCTCTCCTCCACACATGTGGACTCTCCTGGATGCTCTGTGGACTGATGTGTCAGTTTATGGGTTGATGTGTCAGCTCAATCACCCCCCTAGTTGACAAGCAGGCTCAGTTCAGCTTCAGATTTGCATTGATTGACTCTCCATTAGTTGATTTGATCTATCTCCTTGGGATTTTCATCCCCCCTAGGATGGATCTCCTATTTTTTGTATAAATCCAAGCATAATCCTCCTCTTCCAAGATAGTTAGAGTTGGATTGAAGGGCTTTCTATTGTAATACTGTTGTAATCTTTTGATTGTTGAAATAAAGAAGCTTTGGAGGCCAAATGGTGTAATTCTCTCATATGTGTGGATTAAGCATTGTCTTACATCTATTGACGTTGTCGACTTTTCTCTCAAATTCTGCATCTGAACCTTGTCTGGCTTGAACAATTCAGCTAAATCAATAGGAGTATAGTTGGGCAAGTAAGGTTACTTGTTTTTATTATGTCTCATAGCATATATTATTAGAATATCTAGATTATATATGTTTAATAAGTTTATTTGCATGTAATTCTTGTCTCGTTTTCATATATATATCCAGATCTCATGAGGTTTCATGCAGGATTGTGTGTTTAGCTTTCAGGTAGCAAGGATTGGACGAGCTGTAGATCTAGTTTGAATCCACTACACATTCAAAATATTTGTGAAGAAATTTCCCCTCTATATTCCACTAACAAAGTTTCCATTGCATATCTGCTTCAACAACAAGCACTTCTCTTCTCCTTTTCCTCCTTCAAAATCATTTTTTTTTACTTGGTTACATTGTTCACAGCTCTGATATTGTTTAGATCTATTATATTAACATAAATTTAACATATATATATCTCCTCAAATACCATAATCTAGATCTTGTTCTTAAAAGGTTTCATAAGCATTCTAGATCTAACTTTAGGGAAATCGTCCTTTTTGCATGGAATTTTAAAGAGAATTTGGAGCTTGCATGCATTAGATTTATGTTTTCTGTTATAAGAGATAAATATAGAAATTAGTGCACATCATATTGGATGCCTAAAAGGAAATCCAAGATCCCAAGGAAAGCTTGCTTTCTTTGGTTCCCTTTTTCCCCTTTTTAACTAGTTTTAACCTAGCCTTTTTTGGTTAAAAGTAAGCCAAACCAAAGGTACTCTGAGAGTGATTTTGGGAATATTTCAGTATAATAATATTGATGTTTTTTATCAGGTATAACAGAAATTAGGAGGATCTGCTGTTCGAAAGTGATTTTTGGGCCTTCTGAATCCCCCCAGGGGTCTCCCTTTTTGACTAAAATCTTTAAATTTTTGCACTTTGTAAGCTCTTGGTATCATTCCGTATAAGAATAAATAGGCATAATATCATTTTTCTGATATTGTAACCACTGGTAGTAAAAATAATTCTAAATAGGCTCTTTCTAGCCCATTCCCCATCCCCCCTGGGGGGATTTGTGTCAGTGTCATTTTTTTCTTTTTCATTCATCTTTTTTCAATATAGTGTAGTACTAATATGTAGGGTAGTATACTTTGATTTAAAATCATTTCCATATTCCATTTCTATTGGTTTCAAAGTACTTTTAATACTTACCCCACAAGCCTCCTTTTTGAGCCGAAAGGTGAAGAAAGTTTCATGGTAGTCTAATTAAAAATATGTGGTTTGCTTATATTTTTATGTTTCATTTTCTATCATCGTTTGTTTCGGTAACCATAATAAAATCAACCCCTCCTTGATTCCCCAATTGAGGTCCACTTGGATGGAAAGAGGTTCCTGGAGGGTTTTCATTTTAACAAGAACATCCATCTCAAAATTTACTAAAATTGACAAGACTCCGGTGTGTATGCTATGCACTTGGCTGTGGTTCATTCGATCAGTCAAGCTGTATCAAAATCACTGGATTGACTAGTATAATTAGGATTCACTCTCCCAAATTGACAAACCATTAGGTGAAAATCCAACACCTAGATCAAACCATTACGGTGGAAAAATACCCAAATGAAGTAGGAACTTTTCAAAAGTGACCTCAAGGCGCCGATATCCGTCACACCCTAATGGGTTCGTTATGAACAATAGCCCCAGAGACTCCATTCATCCCACATATTCCTTGCGGGTAGCCATGAAGGTTTAGTTTTGGACATATTCCAAGTACTCTTGGGTATATCTGGAATCCACCCCTTCACCTAATTTTAATCAACTCATATTTTGCATTAACTTAAAACGTACCAAGAGGAAATTACAAAACATTCACTCCAAGCACATGCAAGTACATTGATTTTCTTTTGACTCCATTTTAAGGCACTGGTTATTTTCTTGCTATATATATATATATTGTGTCTCAGCATTGTGATTTCGTGTGGTAATTTTATATCTTGTCATCTATGGTTGTTTATGGTTAAATTTCAAACTCCTAAGTAATTCATTCAGTTTAACATCACCATACTAAGTAATTAGCCTTAGTAACTTAATAGGGTCTACGCCCCTTGGCTTCGTTAGGAGTTGAGCCTAAATGGAGTAGTAAAAGATAAGGTGATATCCTTGACTCAAGACTTGCCCCCAAGGACACATCGAGTGGCTTGAATATTTTTGCCACGTGACCCAGGTGTGGGAAAGGTGGCAACATAGAGAAAGGGTATATCTGACCCAGTGTGTCCCCTTTGGGATTATCGATATTATTTGTAAAGAAGAAGGATGGTAAAATGCGTATGTGCATTGACGACCGTCAGTTGAAAAAAATGATTATCAAGAACCATTATCCACTCCCTACGATCGGTGACTTGTTCAATCAGGTGGGAGGAGCTTGAATATTTTCAAATATTGACTCGTGATCTAGGTACCATCAGGTATGGATTTGAGATGAGGATACTCACAAAACTACCTTTCGTACAAGGCACGGGAACTACAAGTTTGTAGTGATGCCATTTGGGTTGACCAATGTACCCGTGAACTTTATGTGTATGATGAACAACATATTCAGTAGGTATCTAAATAGGTTCATCTTAGTCTGTATAGATGATGTACTGGTTTATTCAAAGAATAAATGAGAACACGAAGAACACCTTCACGTATTACTACAAGTGTTGAGAGAACACCATATTTACGTTAAGTTTAGTAAATGTGATTTTTACAAACCCCAGATATAGTATTTAGATCACATTATCTACAAGATAGGGATAGACATGGACCTGAAAAATATTAAAGCCATAAAATATCGGCCTACCCCTACTAGTTTCACTAACATTAGGTAATTTTTGGGATTAGCCATATATTATCTAAAGTTCATTGATAACTTCTCAAGAATCACTTGCCCCATGACCGCTTTGCAAGAAGAAAGCAAGTAAGTTCTTATGGACCTCTAAGTTTGAAGAAAGTTTTCAAAATGTTAAGAAACTTTTGATTACCACACCAGTAATACAAATTGGGGATCCCGATAGGGATTTCATTGTTTTCATGGATGCAACCAAGGAAGGACTTGGAGGAGTCCTCTTGCAGAATGATCACACAATCTATTATGAATCATGGAAGTTAAAAGAGGATGAGCAGAATTACCCTATGAATGATCTTGAGTTAGCTTCCATCATCCATTCTTTAGGATGTGGAGGCACTACCTCATGGGAAGGAAGTTCCTTCTGAATATAAACAACATGAGTCTCAAATATTTTTTCGATCAACCGGATCTGAATGCAAGGAAATCCAAGTAGTTGGCTTTCCTTAGTGAGTACCATTTTGAGCTAAAGCACATTGAGGGAAAATAGAATAAGGATGTCGATGCTTTAAGCGAACGAACTCATATGATATATGAGCTGAATTTGAGTCAAATTGATGCCAATTTTCATGAGTGTATTAGAGAGGCCAACATAGTTCACCCCTTCTATATGGAAATCCTCAAGAAAGTCCAAGAGGATAGGTTGTTTCAACAACAAAAATAATACAAGGTAGACGAATCCGGAATGCTATGGTCCAAGGATTGTTTGTATGTTCCAAAAGGAGGGGACCTTTGGTCCAACATCCTCATGGAATTTCATCTGAAACCCCACTCCGGGAACCTGGGATATAAAAATATTATATCGATCGTCAAGAGACACTTTTTTCTGGCCTAAATTAAAGCCCGACATTGTAATGTTTATTGTGAAATGTCAGGAATGTCAGCTAGTCAAAGCTGAGTATCAACATGCTATGGGATTGTTGTAGCCATTACCCATTCCAGAATGGAAGTGGGAGGTCATTAGTATGGATTTCATCACCAGTTTATCGAAAAGTAAGAAGGAAAATGATTCTATTTTTGTGGTCATCGATAAGTTTTCGAAAGAAGCAGACTTCATTCTTGTGAATTCAACCTACAAAGCAGTGGCCATTACTAGTATCTTCATGAAGGAGGTATTTGGATTACACAGGATATGTAAGGAAATTATGTCAGATCAAGATGTTAAGTTTATAGGAAACTTTTGAAGATATTTATTCTCTGGATTTGAGACATAGTTGAACTTTAGCATTGCATATTACCTACAGAAAGACAGGCAGACAGAAAGAGTAAACCAGATTATTGAGAAAATGCTTTGGATGTATGTCATGAACAACCTCACGAAGTGGGAGGATTATGTGCATCTCATAGAGTTTGCATATAACAATGGTTATCAGACTTCTGCCAAGATGAGCCCCCTTGAGGTACTCTATGGATGGAAGTGTAGAATACCGGTTACTTGGGATAGCCCGGTAGATTGGCTCATGTTAGGGCCTGATTTGTTGATGGACCTGGAACGATTGGTTACCAAGGTCGAGGTGAACCTTAAAGATGCAAAAGACTGCCAAAAATGTTACATGGATCAGAAAATAAAAGATAAATATTTTCAAATAGATGATCATGTTTACTTGAAAGTAAAATCCAAATGAAGCTCGTTGAGCTTGGGTAGGTGTGGTAAGTTATCACCTAGAATTTTGGGACCTTTTGAAATATGGGCCAAGAAAGGGCGAGTGGCATACGAACTAGCATTACCCACGCATGTAAGATTCCATAATTTTTTCCATGCATTTTTGTTAACTAAATATGTTTATGATACCTAACATGTTTTTGATTTGTCATTATTACAGGTGGAACCTAAATGGAGTTTTTCCCCTGAGCCTACTCATATACTGGACAAAAGTGAGGTGCAACTTTGAAAGTGCACCATAGTCTAGTTGAAAGTGTAGTGGAAGCACTTTGAGGCTAATGAGGTTACTTGGGAGAATTAGTCCACCAATAGAAAGGCTTACCCCACCTTATTTCATGATGTCATTCTGAGTCCCTAGAACACTAGGGACAATGTTTTTCTAAGTGAGGAGGGATGTAATATTCCGAATTTTGGACCTAACACTTATAGGCATGTGCCTATTGATTATAATGATTATCTTGATGATTT
>LPNX010868827.1:6910-51921 GCA_001517045.1 Pseudotsuga menziesii | reverse complement strand
GCATCAAACATAAAAAAATAAGAACGCTATCTAGAAATTATTCTATAATAAAATCAAAGATAAATAAACCATTAAAGACCTTTCAAGGTCTGCAGCATTAATTATCTGCTAACTACTAAATCGTTCCCTTAAATAAAATCATAATAAATAAACGAACAAGACGTATCATGACCATTCTTTTGGTCGAAGATTCACATCTCTATTCCTATACTACATCGCTAGTCCTAGTATTTAAAATAAATAACATTAAAATCCCCTGCACAAATCATTTAAATGTCCCATCTAATATCGCTCACAAACAATCACATATACATTAACTAAGTAAAACAAATTAAAGAACTATGTAATTTATAAATAGAGGTCATGGTATCGACCACTGTGGGTCCACCAACCCAATTCGCAGGCCTAATTAAAACAACCATAACATATACACAAACAGTAACAAATTACATAACTCTGCAAGTCTTTCCATATAAAAAATTAAACACCATATCACACATAGGGAACACTTTCATTTATAAACCATATCAAAATTTCTACACATTCACAAATAATTACAATGGGAAAATGAATCGAATCTTATGGGCATACAAACCTAAATCACATCTATAAATTAAAAATACAACTCATTAAATCACCTACAAACAAGATTCAAAACCTATGTGTATTTTTTACCAAGGCCACACTATACATACAGTGTATGCGGGCTACATTAATAAACTCAATATTTTTAAATAACAAACCAGTATGCTACAACTAAGTCGTAAGACTTAAGCTCTCCCTCTGCGTAGTAAGTCACAGCCTCAACCAAATTAAATAAACACATTATAATAAATAAACGTAGTGAATCATTACATAAGAGGTTGTAAGACCCTCATTAATCCATGCACAAAATTGGCCTAAGACACGACTTGTAAAGAATTAAATATACAATTTATATGAACTACAAATAAGCAAAGTCAACATTTTCCCCTACACCGACGAAGGCCATTGTAGGTTATACCCCTTGATCCTTCACAACCCACATTATATTCTAAACGAATGAAATCCTAAACAATAATGCAACCATCTGAAGGTATGTGCATCATCTACATAGCCTAAGATACAACTTATAAAATTAAAATACAAACGTATTACACAGTAAAGTATTGAACAAATCAAACTATTGCAGCAATCATGGGAGGGCTCATGTCACACACGGCATGGCCTCAACCCATGCGCTGACCTCTATTACAGTAAAGATCAAACTAAACCATTTATACGCAGTCCATTAACGAAGACGAAATGCCATAGTTAACCCAGAGAGCAAAAAAATAGCATGGTATAACTCAACACATACTTGGTAAGCATATTAACCATTTCTATTTCATAAACGCAAAGTATAAATTATGCACATGAATACCAAAATCATAAGTCAAGTAATTACACAGTTGTGCCATGGGCTTTGGCACCATTACAAGCAATGGTGCTTCCCAGGAGTGAAAGCCACAAATTCCATAATACATTTACCATAAGAAATATTTACACAGAGTCGGTGAGAGAACAATTTTGCTTCACGGCCAAAAACACCATGCTAAACATTTAAAAACCCAATTCTAGTAACGCAGGCCCAAAGGCTCATCAAAACCCCACAGAGAAGCCCCAAACAAAAATGATGAAAAAAAAGTAGACAGACTGAGAGACAACAAGTATAATATTGTTTGGTAAGGCTTACCTTACATCTTGGCACCACATTCAAACCAATGACAGAGCTTGAGCCACGTTTCTCTTCATCATCCCTTGGCACCTGCAAACACCCAAGTGAAACAAGGATGAAAGTTATGGCAACGAAAGGAGCCATGAAACAAAAACAAATTGTAGACATGAAATCCAAAACAAAGCATACCTTCGAATCCTGGAGGTCACCTCCTTTTCCCTTGCACATATCCAAGAACAAACCCCAAACAAGCAAGCAAAATGACATGTCCATCATGAGCCAAGCCTTAAGCTTGGGATTCAATGAAAACAGGGGTGGATTAATGGCACCAACTGGTATCCAATATCAGAGCCAAAATCCACTTTTCCATATTTTAGTTTCGTTGCAAAAACATTGGTCACCATTCCCATGCAAGGCTTAAACCCCAACGTATATGGTTCAACCATATGATATAAACCTACCACCCCAAAATCACATTATAGTGTATAATGTATATCAAGGTTCAGTGTAATGTATAACCCATACATTATATCATGTGCCAACCCAAAGGATTTACACCTTGTGGTAGGTAGAACATAGAGTATGCAATGTTTAAAACATAGTCTTAAATCCTTATTACAATACGTTTTCCCTAAATATTAAGTCTTAGGAAACATGGCATATAAAGTATGCCATGTTAATAATTAACATTTATAAAAATCAAAGGTCTGGTTTTTAAGCCAGGTTTATAACCTGCAAATAGAAAACATAGGTTTTGTTAATGTTTTTAATAAAATAAACATAGAACGCAAAATACCAAGATATAAAAGATGAAACGTAAACACTAGTGCAATGTAAGAAGTACTTAGGAAATTTATTTGTGATAGCTAAATTGATGAAAATAGTATTTACCTTATTATAAATATCAGTTGGTAAGGAACCTTAGAAATAAGCAGTAGGTCTATTAGGATCAAGATATTGAGTTCTATTTAAATAAGAATCCGTCGCAAAGTATGATCTGCATAAGAAATAAAAGAGGTGCCTTAGTTCAAAGAATTAAGTAAGCCTGCAAACACGTAAACACTTTTACCTCTTAGACCATAATGGGAGAAGGAGTCCTGCCACTCCGTCCACTTTGTTTCCACAAACAAATTTAAGTGAGGACTTTTTAAATAATGAGTAAGACTATGCAGAAAAGACGAAGCATATAATCAAGTAATGACACATACATGAAAAATGTATAATTGTAAGAACTAAGGAGAAAACAACAATACAACATCGTAAGTAAAATACATCAATAATAATGACTGAAAGTAAAATGACAGAACGTAAGAACAACTTACAACTAAACAATGGTACATGTAGTGTATGATATATTTCCGCAAGTCAAATAATGTTCTATATAGGTAGTTTTACTAGCCTAATAATTTTATTTTTTATTTTAAATTTTTGGGGATATTACAAATAGTCACATGATGATATAACATTTCCGTACTACAAATTGTTATTTTCAAGGAAAAATTTTATATAGAAAATATTAGTATTATGCCTACTTAACTAATTAAATTAATGTATACAATCTATCATGCTAAAGAAATAGTATCTTAAAAACATTCTAATAAAATTAAGTTTGATTGATAACCAACCATATTTTAATCATTAATAAGAATCTTTGAACATGCATACATAGATAGTTAATTTAAAGAGATTACATATATACATATTTTAATTGTGTAAATTTGTAATTATGAAAATTTCTAAACCTAAAAAAACATATTAAAAGAATTTTGTAATTGTTGCTCAAATTACAAATTGAGGAGTACGCTCATGATAATTTCTACTAATGTTGTGCCATTACACCCGCCCTCTATTAAATAACTTTCAAACTTCTCACATTATATATCAAAAAGGGTAGAGGAGAGAAGGTAACCTTGCTTAACTCAAGGTACATTACAATTAATATCTCTAGACCAACCTTCATTATTGTTAAGCATGACAATGACATTCTCCTACAATCTTATTGCAGTGGCTCTTAAGTCAAAAGGAACCTGTATTTCTTTTAAACATTTCCACAAGTTATTTGTAGGCATTGCATCAATTTATATTTTCAGAGGGTCCACAAAGCATAAAAGGAGATTGATCTTATTAATGCAACATTCATCTTATTATTGCAACATTCATGTGCTATGATTCTTAGAGTAATGAGGTGGTCTATGATGGAATGATACCTTATAAACCAAACATTCCCTTTAGCTCTTTTATGTTGATTTTCTAGCTGTACATTGAGATTGTTTTCTAAAAATTAGTACTTGAAGGATAACACTAATGGTCCTATAATTAGAGAAGTTAATTTTATTGCCACCTTTAAAAATGGGTCAAATAAGGATTCAATTCCAACGTTTATGGAAATCGTGCTTGACTACTCATTGAAGAGTGTGTGGATGTGGTGGATAAGGACACACCCCCCATTTTTTAGGATTTCAAATTCAAAGCTTTTAATTTCATTAACTTCCCCACTTGTGAGGTGCTTAATACAAAAACAAGATTCTTCTAATTAAAAAACATCATATTCAATAAAAAAGGAGTTGAATGTTGTCCAAAACATCATTTGATCCATAATGTTTCTTAATATATGAATTCCAATCCTTTAATACAATCATATTATGTTGTTTAGTTTTGCGAGTTAGAATTTATCTCTAGAATTTCTTATGATTTATCATACAAAGGTGTAAAATATTATATGTTTATTATTTATATATTCCATTTTTTTATTTCAACAAGGAACTTGTACTTGTTTACTTTTTCAACATCTAGGGGTTCCTCAATAGCTTCTTTGATTTTTCTTCTTTTGATTTTACACCTTTTGTCGTACCAAGAGTTGGTAATTCTATTTTTTTATATCACACTTCAATATATTGTTAATGCAAGAGGAGAGGGTTGCAGAAAGGTTTTGATAAAGATATTCTATATTTACTTTAGTAGATCTAGAGAAAACATATTATTATTTAAATAATTTTGGAAAATATCAACTTTACTTCTCTTGAAGGTTAAGTACTTGTATAGTATTTTTGAATCATTGAGTATTCGATTTTGATAGTATCAATACAATGCATGAATAAATGGCATGAGATAACCTTGCAGAAGGATTTTGAACCATTTGGCTAAGGCTTCTGCATATCAATAACTTGCAAAGAGAGAAATTCAAGCGAAAACATGTGAGCGAATTAAGATGATAATCTAGTGGATTAGATCGACTTACAAGATGGATGGTCATCCAGAGGATTATTGGTTCCTATCATGATACCCAAGAAAATACACATCCCATCACTATGCATGCTCACTACACCCCTCATATGAATGTCCCTGCCAATGATCCTGAATTCTAACCGACTCTAATTTTGAGATGATAATCTCGTAGACAAGATAAAGTTACTGAGAAGTAACCCAAGAAATCATCCTCAATGTAAACAAAATTGGTCACTTCCCCTTTCCCACCCCCCATATAAACTGGGATCAAATACCCGTGACTTCGAGCTGAGCCAGATAGGGGCCAACAATAGTTGTAACCACAAGAGGTAGTTATTTTGAAGACATTTGTGTGGGTAGACACATCTTAGTACATTTAAGGAATTTTTCCAAAGTCTTATTGGTGACTTCGATGATTCCTAAGAAATACACTTCCCATCAATATGCCTACTCATTGTTAGAATAATCAACCCATAGTTAGCTACCTTAGACATTAATTAATCCATTTTTGTTTTATTTTCCTAGTTTCCATGTTCCACCTTATGCAAGTTGTCATCTACACATCCATAGTGGTAAAACTTGCTAACTTTGACTCATGGAGCACTTGGGAAAGCTCATGGAATCAAACCTGCTTTATTCCTATCCTTCCTAGTGCCCTTCTGCTTTTTTTGCTTTATTGCCTGCTTTTTCAGTGCTTTAAGGCAATTGGGAAAGTTTGACTAGGTGAGGTTAACTAGTTTTTTGTCCTCCACATCCTCCACTCTTTTCTCCTATGAAAAGCATGTATGAGTTTTCCTTCCATTACCTTTTATCTTTCCTGAGTGATTTTTCCAATTCGTGAGCTCCTTGAGAATTTTGGAAACTGCTTTATGCACCTATGGGGGATTTGCTTAATTTTAGTAAGCCTGCTTTTGACTAGATTCGAATTTCCTCCTCATGCATTTGAATCCCTTATGTAATTATTTATTGTGGAATCCTATGATGTTACAAGGTTGGATATTGTAAACTGATTCAATACAGTTTAGTGTTCAACTCCATATTCAGTCTCTTTTGTGAGTGATTTTGGATGTACAATTGATAATTGTTGTGAGTGTAATTGTTCTATCACTGGGTTCAATTTACACATGGTATAAGAGCCTTTGTAGATCAATTTCTCTCCTTCCAATTTTTTTTGCAGGTTCGACATCAGTGACTGGGAGCCTTCTACTGATAGCTGGGACAATTTCTGAGCTATGGATCAATCTCAGAAGATCATATTGACTCCCTTCAACTTATTTGAATGGAAAGAAGAGATTGAGATACTATTGAGAGTGAAAGGCCTCTATAGAGTGACTATGGCAGCAGAAGCAGAGCCCAATGCAGCTGTAGAGAAGATAAAATGGCACAAAAGGAGGGATAAGG
Organism: Pseudotsuga menziesii; assembly: GCA_001517045.1. NCBI lineage: Eukaryota > Viridiplantae > Streptophyta > Pinopsida > Pinales > Pinaceae > Pseudotsuga > Pseudotsuga menziesii. Next base: position 45,599 of record LPNX010868827.1, on the reverse strand, counting down.
CCTATGGTCTCCTGTGTTTGAGCATATCTAGAGACCTCCTTTTCCATCTTGATGGATTGACATCACCGAATGAATTATGGGAGAAGCTTGTTGATATTTTTGGAAATATAGATGAGATGAGGGGACATCAAATTGAAAATGAACTGATCTCCCTGAGTCCAAATAGCTTTGAATCCCTGCAACTCTATTTCTCCAAGTTCAAAGCACTTGTTGTGTAGCTAAAACAATGTGGGATCGAAAAGAAGGATGATCAGCTAGTCCTGGGCATACTCTCGAAGATTGGCCCTGACTATTTAGTGTTTGTTTCGACCTTCTATGCCACAAAGTTGACAGATCGAACCTGGAAGATGCCTAGACTTGCATATTTCATGGAATCTCTCACACAATAACAAGATAAGCTGGTGATGATCGGCACCATCAAACCATCCAAATACCAAGCTATGGTTGCTGGAGATTCAAGAGTGGATTCAGAAAGCAAAAATAAAGCTAAAAATCCACCTAAGCAAAAGAGAGACAAGAACAAGTCTCCAGAGGAACCTCAATGTTCCAAGAAGAACTACCAGAAGAAGAAGAACAAGGGAGAAATGAGCAAGTGCTCATACTGCAGTAAGGGCAATCATTCTAAGAGCTCCCACATGAATAACCAAATAGACATGCTGACCCAACTCTTGGAAAAGAATGGCATCTCCCTTCCAGACAGCTCAAAGAAAAGGGAAGGAGGATCAAGTTTAGAAGATAGAGAGAGAGTTCATGCATTGGTTGCTGACACATCAAGCTGACCTAGTTTCATCATTGATTCTGGAGCTTCAAGACATATGGTTTCAACCAAGGAGGAATTCACCTCACTTGACATGTCTAAAATTCCACCAATAGTACTGGGAGATGACTCTCTCACTGAAAGTTTGGGTAAAGGGAGGATTGATCTTGATCATGGTCAGTTCAGTAATGTGTTGTATGTTCCCGGTCTTGCCTCCAACCTCTTATCAATGTATTAGATGAAACACACTAGGTCTCGAAATAAGGTCATATTCTCCCCTAATGAAGTTGAGATCATATAGATCTCAAGTGGTAAAGTCATTACAAAAGGAGTTACAAATCATACTTCAAAGGTATACATGTTCTCACACTTCCTACCCTATTCAAACCCCTATGCTCTTCGAATTCATGCTAATGAGGTAAGCAATATTTGGCATGAAATATTTGGCCACCTAAATTACAAGTATATTTCTAATCTTAGTGAAAAAGAGATGGTCATAGGGTTACCAAAGATAAAATTTTCCAAAAGAGTCTGCCAAGGTTGTATCCTAGGAAAACACCCAGAGCATAAATTTGAGAGAGCTAGTCATGAGAGAACCTCTGCACCCCTTGATTTGATCCATAGTGATGTTGCTGTCACATTCCCTCATATGTCCATGAGTTAGGCCAAATATGCATTGAATTTCATAGATGACGTTTCCAGGTATTGCTGGGTTTACTTCCTGAAACACAAGTCTGAAGTTTTTGGCCTCTTCAAAGTCTTTAAGGCTTTGGTTGAAAACTAGTCTGGGAGGAAACTCAAGGTCCTTAGATCTGACAATGGTGGTGAGTATTTCAAGTTTGATTTTATTCATTATTGTGCATATGCAGGTATTCAGATGCAGCATTCTATCTCTTACACACCACAGCAGAATGGTGTTGCTGAGAGGAAGAACATATCACTGAAGGAGATGGCAACATGCATGATGGAGGCTAAGACTTTGCCACCAAAGTATTGGGCCGAAGCTATCAACTATGCAGACTATATCTAGAATAGGGTGCCTCATAAAAAACTTGATGGTATGACTACTTTCGAAGCATGGAGTGGGCACAAGCCAGATGTGACACATTTCAGGATTTTTGGCTCAAGGGCTTGGGCTAGAATTCCAGCAGAAAAGAGAAAGGATTTGAATCCCCAAAGCCAAGAGTTTCTATTTGCTGGGTACTTTGAAGATTCAAAAGGGTACAAGCTGATAAATTTGAGCACAAACAAAGCCTTCATTGAAAGGTGTGTTCAGTTTCAAAAAGAACCCCTAGCAGCAGTGGAAGTTGGAGAAGCCTCTTCACCACCAGATCCTCTGAAAGTAAGTGAAGAGATTGTTGAAGATGCTGATTCTGATATGTCTGATAGTGATGATTTTATTGCAGATCCTAACATCCCCACAAGGCCAAATGAATATCCAATACCATTCATGCAACAGGAGAGCTAGCTGGGAATCCTAATGACCCTAGGAGGACTAGATCTAAATTTGAGAGTGCTATGTGCATGAAGGATCCTATGTTTGCTGAGAAATACTATCTGATGGTGGAATCAGATCCTTAGACATATGAATATGTAGTAGGATATACAATATGCCAAGCATCCGTGAAGGAATAGTTTAGCTCAATCTAGAAGAGCAACACTTGGGTGTTGGTTGATCTTTCCCCAAGGAGGAAGCTAGTTCAGTGTAAGTGGGTGTACAAGACCAAATTTGCTGCTGATGGTTCACCTGTGAAGTACAAGGCCATATTGGTAGCCAAGGGCTACTCATAGGTTAATGGCATATATTACAATGAGACCTTTGCACCAGTGGCAAATATGGACTCCATCAGGCTAGCCTTAGCCATTGCAGCTTCAAAGCAATGGGAGGTACATCACATGGATGTAAACTGTGCCTTCCTGAATGGAGATCTCACTAAGGAGATATGCATGTAGCAGCCTCAAGTATTTTCTACTAACCCATCTCTTGTGTGCAGGATAATGAAGTCATTGTATGGGCTAAAGCAAGCCCCCAGGGCTTGGTATGCCAAGATTGATAGCTTCTTGCTATCACTGAATTTTGTTCGATGCAAATCAGATCCAATTGTCTATTTGAAGTTAATTAATGGTTCATTAATGATCATTGTGTTATATGTTGATGACCTTCTCATTACAGGAAGCTCAAAGGATGAGATTGATTCCTTGAAGGGTGAAATGAACTAAGCCTGCTCCATGACAGATTCGGGGCTCTTAAGCCAATTCTTAGGGCTTGAGATTGCTCAAACCAAAGCTGGAATCAAGGTGCACCATTCCAACTATGCCTTGGATTTCTTGAACAAATTCAGAATGAAGTATTGCAAGCCAAGAAAGACTCCTTTCCTTTCAGGAGTGAAGCTTGAAGAAGCTGATTCTTCACCTATGGTAAACAATACACTGTATAGGCAATTGATTGGATGTTTGTTGTATATTACACATACTAGACCTGATATTTCTTATGTAGTAAGTGTGGCTTCTAGATACATGGATCAGCCTCATGATATCCATTGGAAAGAATCCAAAAGGATCCTTAACTTTGTTCAGGGAACAAGGACACATGGGATCTTCTATAAAGCTAAATCTGATCTTGATTTGATTGGGTTTACTAACAGTGATTGGGTAGGTGATAGAAAAGACAGAAATTCCACATCAGGATATGTGTTCATGCTTGTAGAAGGGCCGATCAACTGATCAAGCAAGAAACAGAGTGCCATTGCACTCTCATCTACATAAGCAGAGTACAAAGGAGTTGTAAATGCAGCCACTCAATGTTTATGGTTGCAGGGTTTACTTGGAGAGTGTGGCTTTGAATCAGAATACTCAACTACTATCTACTGTGATAACCAAAGTACCATTCAAATATACAATGATCCATTTCAGAAGCAGAGAACGAAACACATTGAGATCCATATGCACTACATCAGAGATGATGGCACCATTCACCTACTCTTCTGTTCATCTTCAGAACAAGTAGCTGATATATTCACCAAAGCATTTTGTGAGAATACCTTCAGCAATATCAAATCACTGCTGGGGATTTCTGATCATGCTGTGAAGCATGAGTGAAGACAAGATTTCCAAATTTTATTTTATAGTCCATGTTTAAGGGAGGATTTTTCCACTGGGTTTTTGCCTCTTTTCTTGGTTAAATGGACATGCAGTATGTAAAGGGTGACTAAGCCTTGTTTCTAGGCCCTATAATTTTTTGATATATTACTCATAAGTTAGGCTTAAGGGGGGGTGTTAGAATAATCAACCCATTGTTAGCTACCTTAGACATTAATTAATCCATTTTTGTCTTATTTTCCTAGTTTCCATGTTCCACCTTATCCAAGTTGTCATCTACACATCCATAGTGGTCAAACTTGCTAATTTTGACTCATGGATCACTTGGGAAATCTCATGGAATCAAATATGCTTTATTCCTGGTCTTCCTAGCACCCCTCTGCTTTTTCTGCTTTATTGCCTGCTTTTTCAGTGCTTTAAGGCAATTGGGAAAGTTTGACTAGGTGAGGTTAACTAGTTTTTTGTCCCCCACATCCTCCACTCTTTTCTCCTATGAAAAGCATGTATGAGTTTTCCTTCCATTTCCTTTTAGCCTGCCTAAGTGCTTTTTCCAATTCATGAGCTCCTTGACAGTTTTGGAAACTGCTTTATGCACCTATGGGGGATTTGCTTAATTTTAGTAAGCCTTCTTTCGACTAGATTCGAATTGCCTCCTCACACATTCGAATACCTTATGTAATTATTTATTGTGGCAGCCTATGATGTTACAAGTTTGGCTATTGTACACTGATTCAATACAGTTTAGTGTTCAGCTCCATATTCAGTCTCTTTTGTGAGTGATTTTGCATGTACAATTGATAATTGTTGTGAGTTTAATTGTTCTATCACTGGGTTCAATTTCCACACTCGCTATGCCCCTCATGTGCTTGTGCTCACGAATGAGCTTGAAGGCTTGTCTAACCTGCTTTCTTGGGATACTTCTCAGTAAGTTGAATTAATTATTACTATGGAAATGAAAGTTCGTTGTTTATAGTGTTTGTTCTCATTTTATTAAGGCTCAAAGTTTCTTTGAAATATCTATTTGTTCCACAATGTAATGTCCCCAACAATTGAAAATTTTCTTTTTATAGGCTAGTGAAACTACCCGAAGGGGATCATTATTACTCATGCGGAATTACATGCACTACTTAATCTTTTGATCTCTTCAAAAACTGCTCATACTTTCTTGTTATTCTCTCATTTATTCAGTGATTATTAGTCCATTTACTTCTTATGTCTTAATTCTATTATTTAAAATATTTATACATTTTAGTTATTATTGTTGATGAATTAATGAATTGTATTGATCGTTGTTTTACTCCCGCACATGTGTACTATGCTTATTTAATAAAAACTAACTTAACTTTGTTGATGGGAACAAAGTGGTGGAGTGGAAATACTTGTTCTCCCATGACAATCTGAGAGGTAAGGTATTACTTAGTTACACACGCTTACTTAGTTCAATCAAACTAAGGCACCTCTTTCATTTAGTTACGCATTTCATTGCTTTGCGATGGGATCTAGTGTAAAGTGTGTTGACCGTCTTGATCCTAGAGGACCTGTTGCTAGTTGTTATGCTGCTTATCGGCTTAGTTTTAACTTGGTAAGTGTAGTTATCATCAATCTAGCTACTACGGCTAAATTTCCTGTACTCTAAATTATTCTTCGTTATGTTTTGAATTCGTTAGTCTATATATCATTTATATGTTTGTACATTCTATATATATACTTACTATAACTATTAACAACTCTTATGTTCTTTTATTGACAGGTTATTATATTGGTTTTAAGAGAAAATCTTTGGATTTTAAATTCCAAGAGGTTATCATGGCGTACTTTGTATGCCATGATTCTTGATCGTAAACACCTTGTTGCTAAGGGCTTAAACCCTAAGCTCTAATCCTATGGTCTAAACATTATCTAAATACTAAGCATGCTTCTATGAATTTGGACTAGCACATCCTATGGACAAATGTAATGTTGCAATTCTATCATAAGAAAACTTTTTAATAAGGTAATGTGTGATAGTGTTTGGGTGGCGTTATATCATATGGTATAACCATACCATAGCAGGGTTTAAATATTTTGTCTTTGTGAATAAACCCCGTGATATTGCAATGACGTCAAACTATGGAGAGTGGGTTTGGAAAATCAAAGTGGTTACTAGCTAGTGCATTTATCATTCTTGGAAAACATGGCAGAACCAAGCTTAGTCCTATGCTCATGATTCCGTTTGGTCATTTGTTTAGGTCTGTGGAGGAAAAGGGGGTCTCATCTCTATGCTACAAAGTAGATGAAGGTAAGCTTCCTCTGTTTCATGTCTTCATTCTATGCTTGGTTTCGTGGCTCCTTTGTCATTATGCTTCTCACCCTGTCATGTTTGATTGTGGTTGCAGGTAGGAGGGTAATGATGGTGGGGTGGCTCCATCTTCGATGTAGCTCCAATGTAATGCAACTCAGTCCATGGTAATCCTACTCTTCAATATTATCCTTGTCACCTTTTAGCTCTGTGGGGAGAGCTAAGTTTTGATTGGTTGTTGGTTGGGGTTTTATGCTGTAGCGATTTCGATTTCTCCTTCGGGCTTATGATTACACGCTTGGTTTTTAAATGTTGAGGCATTATGCCATGAATCAATTTGTAGGCCATTTGTCTCTATGTAATTTCAATTTTTCGTTATGTAAATTGTTATTTTATTTGGTTTTGAGGTTTATAGCCATGGGCTACACCATTGCTTGCAACGGTGCCATATCCCATTGGCACGCCTATGTAAACCTCGCTCTTGGCCTTTAATGGTGATTGTGTACGAGACTTGGGATATCTATGTAAATATATAATAGTATGGTTTTTTTATAATGGTAATGGTTAATTTGATAATTGGCGTAAGCGATTTCCTTCTGTGTTTTTATTGAGCGTTATATTTACAAAGAGTTGGGGTTTTTAAAAACATAGGCATACACCTAATCTGATGATTTGTGTGTAATTCCATTGTTTATCTTGGATAATGTAATAATTTGATAGCGTGGGTAAAGTCCATGCCGTAAATGGCATGAGCGCCTCCCACAGTGCTGCGAGAGCTTGTAATTTAATGTTTATGGTATCGTGATTCTTATGTAAAATTGTCTGTGGAAATGCATGAGTTGGAAACCACGGTGGCCAACGCTTACAGGAGGCTATAATTTAATTGGATGTGTATTAAAAAATTTGAATGGCCTAGGCCATGTTGTATCTAGGGTCTCATGACCTCACTGCTAGTGTATGCATCCTTTTCATATGGAATTTGATGTGTTTGTAATTTATGGCTTGTATGCTTAGTGTAAGTTGTGGCGTATGTAGTGATATAAAAAATGGATTTACATATAATAAGTTTAATTCCTGTACAAATCGTTATGATATGGATTTTATGGCTTTGCCTTGGGCGTTGACATCCATGGGAATCGATGTCACGAATTTCGATGGCAATAGGGTTTTAATGTAATGTAATGAATGTATTTTAAATAAAAACAATATGGGCTTGCCTTCCCATAGGATTCAATTCCTATTACTCGTTGCAATAGATGGATTTATAATACGATTCTTATGTTGTTTTACTATGATATGATTTACTGTATAATATATATTATTTTAATTTAGATGAGGTAATGTTTTGTTGAGCTATGTAATTTTGTTTATGGTTATGATCAAAGAATAGTAAAAGACGACATGGATGGTCACAATGCCTCCTCTGATTTTTTATAATGTTGTTTCATTTATGTGGAGTATTTTTAATGTGAATTTGTAATATGGATACAGACCTTAAAAGGTCTTAGATGGGTTACTTAAATTTTGAAATAATTATATAGATAATTTTCATAACGGTTTATACCTAATGGTCTTATCCATATCTATATATAATTATCTTATAAAATTGTTCTGTTTGTAAATAATACCCTAAGATATCTATATAGTATATTTATTTCATTAAACTTACTCCTATGATTATACCTACCATAATATGAAACATGTCTCTATTGACAAATTTAATATGTCGGTAGAGATATAAACGATAGGTGAACATTAAATAGCAGGTCGAGCCTTACCTAGTTTACAGTATTAATTTATGAATATTAAATGAGTACAGAAAACAAACTTTAGAGATGGAAACCTAGCTATATGCAGCCTATGATAATATTTACCATCCTAGTTATTCATGAAGAGAATAAAAACCCTAGCATAATCTAGGCAGAACATCAATTACATAAGGTTAGTAGATTCATTAGAAACATTCATCTAACATATTCATTATATAATTTAGAAGATAGCATAGAGAGTCTAGGGTTAGATTTTAAGAAATGTAACCCTAGGAGATATGGACAGAACCAATCAATTCGAGGGTTAATAATATATATAAAACCTTTTACATAAAGCATCCAACATTTACCCTAGAAATGAAGTTTGACATACTAAGAACTCATACATGTAATTTATCTTCTTGGAGAACCTTTAATGGCTGAACCTGCACGCTTTTTAAATAACCAGCATTATCAATGTTAGACAGGCGTGACCTCTGAATTTTATGACCAAATCACTTGGGAACTACCATGTTCCTCCCAAACATGATCCAGAACCATTCTTGGTTCTAATCCAGACCCCCCTCGAGATGGACTCCAACATGCAAGTAGCTTAGAGCTCCTAACGTAGGGTTTCCTAACTACTGTTCAGTTCTGAATGAGTCCTCTTTTCCATGCAGGAAAAGTTCTCCAAGAAAATAGTTGAGAGCAAAAACACACAAAAATAATAATTCTCCTAGAAAAATCAGAGCCCCAAGCCTTTTCTTGGCTTGAGTCTTTATAGGCATAATTTTTAGTCAAAGGGGCAGTTAAATCAAGAGTCCTTGATTTCTTGACTTAACCCTTTTTAATTTACTGGGGTAATTTTCAATTCTTAACCTAGGAACTTTTAACTCTTTCCTAGTTAGTCTTTCATAGATATTTCACTATTTATTAATCCTTTAATAATAAATACTAATTGGTCGAGCTTCTCTTCTTTCTTTATTCAATTATATGATTAATCATAATTAATTATTTATACATACTATGTATAAAATACATAGTATTAAAATACTTGTTAACATTTGTCTTCGGACATCATGTGTCATGATCCCTAGACTTAATGACACTTCTTCATGGAAGTCAGGTAGATAGATGGCTTAGGTCTACTATGCTATGAAAATCTAAACATCCTTGCATGTTGGATTTCCCTTGTATAACATGGTAGCTCTTCAGTACTTGATGAGAATATAGAAATTTGAAATTTCATTTAATCACTTATAAATGAGTATGATGATATCAATATTTTTCTCAAGTTGTTTTCACTCAGAAGTTATTAAATTCTTTTCAGTAACCCTTAGTGCTTACCAGAGTCCATACTCAATGCTTATAACAGGGAGTTACGAACATAGTGCAATTTCAAAGCTCTCGCTCAACACTAAATGCTAGAATGTACTTGTACGATACACCTAGGGATGCAATGGTCAAAGATATAATGCTCTAGAGCTTATGCTCAACATCAACATGGAATTCTCCAAAGCTTATGTCCAACATTTCCAATTATATTTTCATGTGTTCCAAATCTTTATGCTCAACACAAATGTAAGTACTCATGTGTTCCAGAGCCTCTCGCTCGACAAAAAACATCTCATTGATCATGTGCTTCAGGGTCCATGCCCAACAAAAAAAATTCATCAATAATGTCCTTCAGGGTCCACGCCCAACAGAAGCATCATATATATCCATATGTATCATCAACAATTGAGTTACACCTAATATACAAAAGGAAATCATCATGTTCATATGTAGTGGGGCCTTTGAACCAATATACAATAAAACATCAATATAATCATCATGATTAATAAGCTCATGCCTATAAATGGTAGGTCCAAAATTTGAGGTATTACATCCCTCCCCACTTAGTACAACACCGTCCCTGGTGTTCTAGGGACTCTAAATGATATCATGAAACAAGGCAGGGTAAGCCTTTCTCATGGTGGCCTCATTCTCCCAGGTAGACTAATCTACCTCCAAGTGGTTCCATTGCACTTTCAATTGGACTACAGTGTGCTTCTGAAACTACACTTCTCTCTTGTCCAATATATGCAAAGGCACAGGGGAAAATTCCCCCTCAGGTTCTACCTATAATAATAAATAATCAATGACATTCTTAGTGTCATAAACATATTTATTTAGTAAAGATGCATGGAAAATATTGTGAACTCTTACGTGGGTAGGTAATGCTAGTTCATAAGGCACTGGTCCTTTCTTGGCCAGAATTTCAAAAGGTCCACAAAATGTAGGTGCTAACTTACCACACCTACCCAAGCTCAACGAGCTCCATTTTGCTTTCACTTTCATGTAGACATTCTCACCTACTTGGTAGTCTTTATCTTTTCTTTTCTTATCTGCATAACTTTTCTAACGGTCTTATGCCTCTTTAAGGTTTTCCTAGACATTGGTAATTAATTGTTCCAAGTCCAATAATAGGTCAGGCCCTAACATGAGTCGATCCACCGGACTATCCCAAGTAACTGGCATCCTACACTTTCATCCATAGAGTACCTCGAAGGGACTCATATTGGCGGAAGCCTGATGCCCATTTTTATTCGCAAACTTTGCAAGGTGCAGATAATCCTCCCACTTGGTTGGGTTCTCCATGACATACATTCGAAGCATGTGTTCAACAATTTGGTTTAATCTTTCAATCTGCCCATCCATCTGTGGGATATAAGAAGTGCTAAATTTCAGTTGCATCTCTAATCTAGAGAATAAAGATCTCCAAAAGTTTCCTGTAAACGTAACATATCAATATGCGATAATTACTTTGGGTATCCCATGCAATATGAATACCTATTTTGGGAAGATATCGACAATGTTCATGACCTTGTAGGTCAATTTCACGGGGATGAAGTGTGCTTCCTTTAATAACTTGTCAATGACTATGAAGATTGAATCATTTTTCTTCTTGCTTTTCGTTAAGCAAGAAATAAAATCCATACTGATAACCTCCCACTTCCATTTCAGAATGGGAAATGGTTGTATCAATCCTGAAGGATGTTAGTGCTCAGCTTTAACTATATGGAATTCCTAACATTTCATAATAAACATTGCAATACCGGCCTTTAACTTGGGCAAGAAAAATTGTCTCTTGATGGCAGATATCATATTTTCATATCCTAGGTGCCCCGAGTAGGGTGTCTTATGAAATTTTGTGAGGATGTTGGACCAAATATCCCCTCCAATTGAAACATACAATCTATCCTTGGACCATCATAGTCCGGATTCATCCACCTTGTATTCCTTTTGTTATTGAAACAACTGGTCTTCCTAAACCTTCTTGAGGCTTTCCACATAGAACGGGTCAACCTTCTTGGCCATTCTAATATTTTCATTCAAATATACATCAGTTTGACTAAGGATCACCTCATATATCATATGAGTTCATCAACTGAAAGCATCGGTAACTTTGTTTTCTTTGCCCTTAATATGCTTTAGTTCAAAGTGATACTCACTCAGGAAAGCCAACCATCGGGCTTACCTCACATTCATATCAAGTTGATCAAATAAATACTTTAGACTCATATTGTCAGTCTTTAGAAGGAAATTCCTTCCCATGAGGTAGTGCCTCCACATCTTCAGAGCATGGATAATGGCCGCTAGCTCAAGATCATGCATGGGATAAATATTATCATGCTCTTTTAATTTCCATGATTCATAATAGATCACATGATCATTTTGCAAGAGGACTCCTCCATGTCCTTCCTTGCTTGCTGTTATACACCTGAGTGGCACCTCTCCGTCTGAGTGCTGATATCCCTCATGTCGGCACACAAAAGGACACTTATGGATAGAGGTTTTCCCTTAACACTATAGCTTGGCTTGTCATGAAATACATTCTACCTTCATACAGCTAGTTACTTTGCCATTTTTCCATGTTGGGATGTATTCGCGACTCTCTTTATAGACAACTCATGCATCATTCGCGAGTCTCCCTTACAGCAAGTCGCGAATCTTTGTATTCACGGGTTGCGCTTATACAGAGTCGTGAATCATTCGCAGGTTGCTCTACTACATACCCGCGAATGTGCCTCTTAACATGAAAACATAAAATCACGCGCTAATGGAAATTTAGTTAAGTCATTTTACTTAATCTCCCTAACTGCTACAACTTCCCCGACCTTCGAGAACTGCCTTATTTCACCCATATAAATACAGGCCTTGGGGAGGGTTGTAGGGACTTAAACTTTGGAGCAAAGTTATGCTGGTGGATTGTTCACAGAAGTATTTGGAGCAGTGAAACTCAGAATCCTTTGGTGACAGAGAAGTCCTTGTCTCAGACGTTTGGTTGTACTCTGAACTTTCTCATTATTGATAATAAAGAGATTACTTCTTCCACATGTGTCTCATATATCTTGGTTTGATAATTATTTATGCTTCAATATGTCATATTTGATTTATCTAACCTGCTAACATATATATATGAATCATTATATATCTAGAAGATTGTCTCTGAACAGGTGAAAGAGGAGTGAGCCTTGAAGACTTTGGAAGTGGAGCAGATTGGAAGAGGACTAGCAAGGATCGAACGTCGTTAAACAAGTAAGTTCTTCTAACCCTTCATTTCCTATTCTGCACTTTAGAAGTCAATTGTCTGCAAGTGTTTGAGTATGTTGGTAACCCCCGACCTACGATTATTAGGTGCATAATCCCTTACAACAGAACTGGCGACTCCGCTGGGGAAGCCTAGACTGCTGTAGGTCATTTATGTTATCCTGACCAGTTTTGCCTGTGAGTCTGTTTGTGGTTTTTTATCCTGGCTCTTGCTTACTTCAGTGTTTGAAAGTATTAGGGTTTTTTCTTTGCTTTTGATAAAAAATTTATACCCATTCATGGGTTGTTCCACTGAACAGTCGTGAGTATAAAGTTGCATTCGCAGGTTGTTATACTGCACAGTCGCGAGCATTCGCGAGTTGCACTGTTAGACAGTCGCGAGTACTTCTGAAAAATTGGATTTTTAAAGAAGAGTTTGCTTGTGTCTTTTCTTGTTATAGTCCTTGTTTTATGAGAAGACTTTCTTTAAGAATGCTGTAGAGTTTGCTTGATTGCCTTAGGTGATCACATCTTAGTGCTTTTTTAAAGCCATTGAGTCTTTTTACTTGGTTTATTTACTGTTTGCATCCTGAAGCATTTGGCCTGTTTGGGTTCTTGGTTAAAGTGTCTTAGTCGAGATCAGTGATCAAGGTCTTGGGCTCTGTTTTTCCAGTCTGATTTTTGACAGTTGCTGGTTTGCACTTTCCTTTTTAAGTCTGCAGTGGTTTTGTGTCATTGTTTGCACCCAAGCTAGGGTTCCTAGCCTGCTTCTCTTGCTGGTCTGTTGGTTCTGTCAGCCTGTTTGTTTCAGTTTGTGGTTTGTATACAGTTCATAAGTTTCAAGTTTACTCAAGCATAGTGCATTGTAGATGTATAGTAGTTTCTTTTTAGCAATTTTTAAAGTGAAAACAAAACATAGTTACTCTTTTGCATGGTGATTTTTGCATAAGTAGTGTTTGCTTCATTTTAAAAATATATAATCTCAGAAAATTACAAAAACATAGGCTTAGTTTCTCTTATCAGTGCATCAATAGATATTTGAAAAAATGAAAAGAAGTTTGTTTTATAGTAGTAGTTTGCTTTGAATACACTTTACTTTCATTTATTTCTTGCTAAGTCAAAACACCATACAGTATATCACTTCCATTTCCTCTTGAGTAAGAAACAGCCCTCTGAAATAAATGCATAAATTAAAATTTACTAGTAAGTTTTAATTTTTAGGGGCCTTTCACCTACTAGCTTAGGCTAGACTTGTGGGATAGGGAGTGTAAACTTCCCACAAGTTATAAACTCAGACGTAATGGACCGTTCTTTAGGTAAACCCTTGATTCTATCACTGTATCTGGGAAGCTCCTCTCAAACGGGAGTTAAGCACTAGGCTGCGTGGAGGCTTGGACAGAGGAGATAACCCTTTGAATCCTTGTCAAAACATAACCCATGACTTTTACGCATCTGGGGATTCTGTCCTAGACAGAGTTTCGGGCTCAGCTACCCTGCCCATGCGTACGAGTTTGGCTGACGACTGTCCCCCAAGACAGCTGGCATTGTCAAGGTAGCCTTTAGTCTCTTGTCTCTTAGGGTTCATAACTAGGTAAACCGGAAGGTTATTTCTAGTTCACCTTGAATGGGCTTGGAAGGTAACCCTTTTGGAAAGTGGAGGAGGGTGGTGGGTGATTCCTCTGCTTATGCCTGAGAACCCCTCAAGGATGCCAAGTAATCGTTCATCATCTTTCTTTGGGAAAGCATATCTTTATACCCTGGTTTGATTGCTTGAGACTCTAGGATATTTTTAGTGTATGCTCTGTGGATTTGCTTGTGTTTAGTTTACCTTAGGGTGTGATTAGTCAATTTTTTAATTCTGGAGCACCAACTTGTTAGAAGGTCAAGAAGGTTGAGAAACCTTCCTCCTCTCACTGCATTGGAGCCTCCACCTTTACCCCAAAGGAGGAGATTAGGCACAGACGGTTCTTTTGAACCAGTAGGAGTAAGTGAGGTTCTTGGTGAACCAGAATTGATAGGTAACCGTTTTGATTTTGACACAGTTGAGATAGAAGAATTGTAGACTGACGCGTTTGCAAGAAATTTTAACTCCCCCTTGACTGATCTTAACGATCCTGTGATCGTCTAAGTTAGACCTTTTAGTTCACTAGTAGTAGGTGTCGCTTTGAGTAGAGTCATGTCTTCTATGGAAGAAAGTACTTTTGTGTTTACCTCAACCCTTCCGGTTGAAGGGGTGCTACCTCCCCTGGTTAGTTCCCCTAGATCAATTTTTCCTTCTACCCCTTTGACTCCAGCGAGCCGGGTGGTTCAACCACCCGTTCACTCCAACATAGGAGGTATTTCTGGTAACACGATTGCTAGGATCCCTAGTATACCTACCGTTCCTTCTTCCTTCCCTTACACTACTTAGAGTGGTCCAGTAGGATCCTCGGCTTATGTCCAAGGATTTCCTTGGAATGGGGGGCATATTCCCCCATCAAGTCCATACGTAGGTCCAACTCCTTCATATGTAGGAGTGCAGTTTGCGGGAAACACCTCTTATGGGAAAAGCTTCCATACCCCTATTTCGGTCCCATACTCGATCTCTCCCTTCTCTTTGTTTAGTGGAGGGATACCTGCTCCAGTCTTTCAGACCCCAGCTTCTATGGGGATGGCCTGAATCATGTACACTGTACCTCCCACCCAAATTACTATGGCCTACGGATGGAATCCATTTCAAAGAAACCTTCCCACTTCACAATCGGTGTCAGGGGGAAACCCCAGCTTTACCTATGGGCATTCGGGGGCTGGACCCTCTAATCCCCAAGCTTGCACATCTAGTACACCGGTTAGGCCCAAACTTCCTTTTCTGGCAACTTTGAACTTGCCAGACTTATCAAAATTGATGAACGATCTGGTGAGGCATGACCCTTTGTGGCCACCTGTTCCCCCCAAACTGCCCTCAAACATCCCTAAGTTCGAAGGTAAGGCTGGTGAAGATCCTGGGGCTCGTGCCACCACCTTCCATTTATGGTGTTCTTCCAACTCATTGAATGAATATTCAGTGAGATTGAGGCTGTTCCAGAGGACCTTGACTGGCACTGTGGAAAAATGGTACATTGAGCTACCTTTTGCTGCTTTTAGTAGTTTCTGGGACCTAGCTAGTGCTTTCCTCAGTCACTTTCATCTTCCGGTTCGTTACGATTTCGGAATGGATTTGTTGTCTACTTTCAGACAAAACAAGGCAACCCACATCTCGGATCATATCCAAGAGTGGATGAGGTGAAAGATTCTTATCAAAGCTACCATCCCTCCTGAGTTTCTATTAGAGTGGTTCCTTAAGTCATTGTTGCCATACATATCTAAGGATGTTTCCACATCAGGAGTGACTAGTGAAGAAGAAGCCATACTCAGGGCCCAGCAGTTGGACTTGATTTATTCACAGTCTGGGATTCTATATGAAATTATCCCTAAGGCACAAAGGCCTTCGCATGAGGCCGAGAAACCCAAGCCTGGACCCCATGCTGATGGTGTGGTTGGGTTCGTAAACTCTCCCACTGTAGAGTCTTTGACAAAACAACTTCACCAATTGTCTGTCAAATAGTCTATGGCGGAGGCAGCAAAGGTTGCCCCCTCCTCCCAAAGTGCAAATGTTTTTTCACAAACCTCTTCGAAGGGAAATCAACAGCTTGGTGGGAAGAAGAAGAAAGGTAAAAAGGGAGAGGGAAACCAAAATCAAAACAAGCCAAAGCTCGCAAACAATGCTGATGGGGGGAAAAAGGAAAAGAAGAAAGTCAAGTTCCCTTGTAAGTTGTGCCAAGGGGACCACCTTACTCATCTTTGTCCCCTTACAGAGCAAGCTCATAAGTTTCTCCAAGCTCAACCACCGGCTGTCCTGAAGGATCCGTTTCCCCAAGGGCAGAAGTCTGCTTCAGCTTCTACCGTAGCAGGGGGCACTCAAGCTGCCCCAGACCCCAATTATATCAACATGGTTAGATCCTCAACTTTGTTACAAACCAGGAACAAAAACTATGAGAAAGAGACCGATGAGAAAGGTAAAGCTGTAGTTGAATCTTCCAACCCTCTCACTATAGAGAAACCTACGAAAATAATACCAAAGATACCCAAAGATGTCTTTAAGAAGACTTTGCATAACCCAAATGCCAGATTCACTTCTAAATACTTTGTGGTTGAATATTTGGCTCAGACTCTGTGTGCAATGTCAGCTTTGGAGGTGCTACAGAGCTGTCCCGCTCAGCGGGATGCCCTCTTAGCAGCTTTAGGTAGCATGGACTCTTTGAGTCTCACAGCGAAATTTCTCCTCTCTGATGTTAAAATTCACCTCCCTTATCATGTAGCTCTATCGATAGATGTTGTCCATGGTGGTAAGACCATTAGACGAGCAGTTGTTGATGAGGGATCCTCTACTTGTGTTATGTCCCTGGCCTGTTGGAAAGCTCTTGGATCCCCAGAGTTGGTCCCATCAACCACTTTACTTACTGCTTTTGATAGAAGGTCTTTCCGTCCACATGGTATCCTGCCGGCTTTTGAGATTAAGTTGGATGGCAAAGCAGTGTCTGTTGAAGTCAAAGTGATTAATGCTCCATTGGACTACAATTTGCTTCTGGGTAGGAATTGGACTTATGCAATGTCTGCTATTTCATCTGCTATCTTTCGTGTTGTGGTTTTTCCACATGAGAGCAAGGTGGTCACTATTGACCAACTTGATTTTACCCGAAAAGGCCGCTTAGATTCTAAAGATTCCACTGTGCCATTGGTTGATCAGGCCAAACCTGCTGCACAGAGCTTGGGGGCTGGAATGTACACATCATTGATGGGCACATTCGATATTCCAGCTCCACTCCTTTATATCGGTTCTACTACTGTAGGAAGTCCATTGATTCGGTGGTCAATAGGACTGATCCTTGGGTCCTCCCAACCCCTCAGGAACCAGAAGTGCCCTTATCTGTAGTGGAAGTGGCCTATCAATCTATTACCCAAACTACTGTGGATCCCATTCCAGATCCTCTTACAGTCTCGGATGATCTGGAAGAAGTCTATATGCCCGCATGGGCGGAAAACTCGTTACATTCCATAGATTGCTTAGACACCATTTTACCTTTCGATGAAGCTATTCTGGAAGATATGTGTGCACGTGATAAGATATGTGAGGATCTTCATCACCGATCTTATTTCCTTCCAGAGCTAAGCAATATAGAAAACCAAGAGTTTCATGTGAGACTGTCAGATGATGTTGATACACCTGTCAACCCTTTACCTAGGGAAGGAGTGTTTGCTGAGGGGAATGTGGCAAACATTTCCGCCACTATACCGATCAACATCTCTGTAAAACCATATGTCGTGGAAAATATCTATATAGGTGCAAACTGCTCTCCGGAGGAGATCGCCATTTATAATGCTCTTTTCAAGGAATTACGCGATATCTTTGCCTGGTCATATGAGGAGATGCCAGGCATTGATCCATCTATTGTTCAACATGAGATCCCAACCTATCCTGATGCCAAGCTAGTTCGGCAAAAATTACGCTCCTTGAACCCGCGTAAAGCGGCGGCTGTGAAGGCAGAAGTTGAAAAGTTGTTGAAAGCAGGTTTTATATATCCCGTAGCTTTGACTAAATGGGTGTCCAACCCAGTTCCTGTTGATAAAAAGCAAGGGACTATTCGTGTTTGTACGAACTTTCGAGACCTTAACAAAGCCTATCCTAACGACAATTACCCCACACCATTTATTGATCAGATCATCGATGCATGTGCGGGTAGTGAGTTATTCTCGTTTATGGATGGTTTCTCCGGCTACAATCAAATCCAAATCAAACCGGAAGAACAGCATAAAACTGCTTTTATTTTCCCTTGGGGTACATTCACATATAGAAAAATGCCCTTTGGATTGAAAAATGTAGGGGCAACCTTTCAGCGAGCCATGAACTTTTCTTTTCACGATATAAAAGCCATTGTCGAGCCTTACCTTGATGATCTGCCTGCTCATTCTCACAAGAGGGTCCAGCATCCAGATCATTTACGGTTGATTTTTTAGAGATGCAGATACTATAAAATTTGCTTGAATCCCCACAAGTGTGTTTTCTACGTCGAGTTAGGTAGATTGCTTGGATTCATTGTCTCTAGTAGGGGCATTCAGGTGGATCCTTTAAAAGTCGAGGCCATTGTAAATCTACCTCCTCCTCGTTCACTTAGGCAACTTCAGAGTCTACAAGGAAAGTCTAACTTCCTTCGATGTTTTATCATTAATTATGCCAACATCACTAAAGGTTTCATGCTCCTGCTTGAATAGGACACCCCATTTGTATGGGATGAAACTGCACAACTCGCGTTCGAGGCATTGAAAAAAGCCTTGTTGTCGGCTCCTTTATTACATGCACCAGATTATTCTAGGGATTTTATATTATATCTGGCCGCGTTGGAGTCTACCATTGGGGTAGTGCTAGTTCAGGAAGATGACAAGCTCATTGAGCATGTTGTCCATTATCTTAGCCGTGCTCTGGTTGGACCCGAGTTTAAGTACTCCCACGTCGAGAAGTTAGCCTTAGCAGCTGTTTATGCTGTACAGAGGTTATGGCACTACATCTTACTGAGGACCACTACTGTAATGGTGGATGTAAACCCTTTCCAATATGTTTTATCCCGACGGATTGTTGGGGGAAAATTCAATAAGTGGATAGTCATTCTCCAAGAGTTTGACTTGGTTTTCCAATCCGCTAAATCTAAAAAGTTTTTAGTTTTTGCCGAGCTTATAGCAGAATTTCCTACGGAAGAAGATGTAGTGATCGAGGATGACTCATTCCGAGATGAGCACATCTTCCTCATATCCACCTATGATCCTTGGTACGGAGATATTCTTATATATCTCCAGACTTTGAAGTATCCTACCTCTTACTCTAGGGAAGACCGACGCAAGTTACGCCTTCATGCTAAAAACTACCTCATTATAGGAGATACATTATATCGACGAGGGGTAGATTCCGTCTTGCATCGCTGCCTTAATCATGAGGAAGCAGAGATTGCACTAAATGATTCCCATAGCGGAGCATGTGGGGGTCATTTATCTGGTTTAGCAACGGCCCAGAAGATATTACGTGCTGGGTATTTCTGGCCCACCATCTTTAAAGATTGTGTGGAAGCTGTGAAGCGATGTCATCCGTGTCAGCTTTACACCAGAAAAATGCGGTCACGTCTTGCTCCCTTGTTTCCCGTTGTATCGGTAGGCCCCTTCATGAAATGGGGGATAGCTTATATGACATGCAACCCAGCCTCGGCTAGGGGGCATAAATACATCATTGTCGCTGTCGACTATTTCACAAAATGGGTAGAGGAAATGCCTACTTTCAAAGACAATGGGGAAACGACAGCTTTCTTCATGTTTAATCAGATTATTGCTAGGTTTGGTATTCCCAAAGTGATTGTCACTGACCATGGCAGTCATTTCCAAAATCACATGATGACAGAACTGACCACCATGCTTGGATTCTGACAAGAACATTCTTCTCCATATTATCCGCAAGCAAATGGTCAAGTTGACGCTGTAAACAAGACTTTAAAAACTATCCTTAAATGTACTATTGATACAACCCACTCAAATTGGCACATCATGTTATATCCTGCTCTTTGGGTTTATCGAACCAATGTCAAGACTGCTACGGGTTTTTCCCCCTTCCAACTCGTTCACGGGGTGGAAGCTATTACACCGATTGAATGTGAAATCCCATCCTTGCAGATAGCTATTCATGTGCTACCTGACACGACTGAGCTTGAGGAATGGTTGCTCCATTTAGAACACCTTGATGAACAATGTAGAGATGCGTTGACTGCAAATCAGGCTCATAAGAATAGGGTTAAATCTCAATACGATAAAACGGTCAAACCTCGGGTTTTCTCTGAAGGGGAACTTGTCTTGCTCTGGAACCAAGATAAAGAGCCTCTGGGGGCAGGAAAATTCAAGGCCATGTGGTTGGGACCCTATGTTGTGTCTAAATTTTTTAGTAAAGGCACATATGAATTAGTGGATTATGATGGGAATAAGCTGTCTGAGCCTAGAAATGGGCTCTACCTGAAGAAGTACTACGCTTAGGCTTAGCACTTTTTCTTGTATATTAATGTATTTATTTTTATGTACATTAGGTTGTCAGTTTTGTTTTTTATACTATCTGCTGGTTGTTGTAGATGTCTTTCGAGATGTATGTAGGTTTTGCTGATGGCGCCAGTCGTCACACTTGTAACCTGGCTTTGGCAGCATGGGTTATCTATTCCCCCTCAGGACAGCTTGTTTCCGCGGGAGGTGCTTGTCTAGGTCCTGCTTCTAATAATTTTGCTGAGTATAGGGCTGTAATTGAGCTCCTATGGGATGCTTTGTCATGAGGTATCACCCAGCTTGAGGTCTATTTGGATTCTCAGTTGGTTGTTTCCTAGCTCAATCGAGCCTATCAAGTGCGTAATCCTACATTGTTACATCAGTTCATGCAAATTCATTTATTGGAAAGACATTTTGAAGTTATTACTTTCAATCACATTCCACGAAACCAAAATTCATTAACTGATGCATATGCTAATTATATTTTGGACTGGCATCTCACACACATTTTATAAAATATACAACAAACATATAAGAAACATTTGTAAATAAGCTGACAACCAAACACAAATATATATATATGTAAATATCTGTCATAGATAGGTCAAGTCTGATTCGTAGATCCCGTCATGTATAAAATATACAAAAATGTGGATCATCATCCATCAAAATTCCCTAGAACTAAGCCTTCCCGCCATGGCCACTGGGACCTCCTTGGTCCCCGTGATCTCTGTGCCCCCTGGCTTCCTCAACCTCCTCGGCTTCGGCAGCCTCCACCACATCTCTGTATACAAGTACTGCCCTAGCTACTCATCTGAAAAGATGTAGCCAGGCCGGTGGAACCCCAACTACAAACTCATGCATAGCTATAGGGAGATGCTCTATCCGTATCGTAGGTACTCGCTCGGTCAACCTGCCTAGCTTCATCTCGAGTACTCTGATCAATCCTGGGTCTCCCCCTGCAACAGGACATACTAAGGTACATGGGTGCCCTTCAGGGCAGACTGGTCCAATATCTGCATTTTGACACATAAATAGGGTTTAGACTTGTGCATATGTATATATCCTATCATTTGAAAATCCATAAAAATTTGATAATGATAAAAAATAAAAATACTTACCCATCTCTCCCCATGATCCTCCTGGAGGGAGGACTAGGTCGGGATCACCTTGGAAATCTAACCCGGCGTATGGAAACTGCTCCAACGCCGGCACCTTCCATTCCCACCATGTATAGAAATCATCATCATACATGCTATGTACTACATCTCCTCCTCCTTGACGGAGGAATATATCTCCCCACCGGCTCAGCCTAGGCTGCCGTGGATGACGGACCTGTAATGGTATAGCAGGGATCATAGCTAGCACTCTCTCAAAGAAGAACGCTACCAGTATACTCGCATAGCCGAAGTTCTTCCGTCTTCCCCTCCTATAGTCGGATAATTGCCTCTTCATGATGGGGGAAATTCCCATACACCAATCAAAGAGAGTACCTCTAAAGCAGTCCACCGCCACTCTCATCTGAGTCCTAGTGGCCATGTGTAACCCTGTTGACCCTAAAAGTCTGACAATAGTACGGGCCAATACCTGAAGTGTAAGATCCTGAATATCTACAATGAGAATGCTGCTGCCTTTCTTTTGAGTACCCGGCCTGCAGAATACATCGACATAGTTCTGGAAACTTAAGGGGTCTCCACCCCTTCCAGTGCATTCCAGGTTCACCGGTGCTCCCCGATGTGACAACCTAGTTATGAAGTAGATGTCTTGTGTGGTAAGCTCCAAAGTCTCACCTTGGATATTGAACATCCCCAGGTCATGGTCCCAATAATGGACTAAGAACTCTAATATGCGGACATTGGCCTACATGGGCGATGTGAAAAAGAACTTGAGAATCCCACTAGTCCTCAATTCTTGGATAGTAGGTGGGCTTTGGAGAGCCGCTTGATCCATCATTTCATGTTCCCTCTCTCTCCACTCCAGCACCATGTTTTTTCCTGACAAAAACACATATTTTGATTCAGTATTCCATCATAAAATTTTAAAATTTTTGCATATTTTTAAAGCTTTTCCCTATTGCGTAGCATTCACGACTGTCCATTGGGACAAGTCGTGAGTCATTCGTGACTTTCCTGTTGAGCAACTCGCGAATGAAAAGCGCATTTGCGACTTTCATGCCTTGCAACCCGCGAATGCATTTTGCCATATTTTAGGTTGATGAAAAATACTGAATTAACCACTAAATTAAAAATTTGTTTGGACCAAATTAAAGAGCTAAGGGTGTAGATTTACCTGAAGCTGACGGTTTCTGAATCTAACGGTCCAATTTTCCACGGCGATCGATCAAAGATAGAGGGTAAACTTTCCTTTTTGGTTCAAAAAGTGCAAATGGTATGAAATGTTTTTATTTTCAAACTATTTATAGAAATAAATTTTCGTAAAGTGGGTCTTTTTATATAGTTTGAAATGTCAATTGATTAATATCATCCTCTTTGTGCCTTGGAACAGGTTTACCAACTTTTACAAAGTGTTGATGTTTCTATAGGGTGGTTTATGCTCTTTCCAACACATGTTGGCATTTTATCACTCCACATTAACCTTAGTAATCAACATTTTGCCATGGACTATGGTATTTTAAGCCATTAGTCCCTTGTCTCTACCATTGTTCTTTCATGGCTAGGATCCCTTTTCATGAGTATCATTCTTATATACCATTTCCATCCTTTGATACTCATTCTGTCACTGTTTCAGGCCCAGGGGTTTCCTCATAACTATTTTTTCACGCCAAATAGAGCTTCTTATGAATCTCTTTTTACAAGCTATCCCTTTATAGGACTCCCCAACCTTATGGAGTTTCTATAGGCCCAGGTCTGACTCCTTCAAAACAGATTTAACTGCCGAGTTATCTCGTCCATTCAAGCTTGTTAAGAATATGTGAACGGGCATCCGCATTGGTGGTAGTTTATCTCTTTCTCGGACCATGCGGAATAATATGAGAAAGGATCACTCTCTTTTCTTCAGAATTGAGAAGAGTATTCTCAGGTATAGGTTTATCACTTTTCCGGACCTGAGGGACTAAATTTATGGAAAAGGAACACCTGGTTTGAGCTTAGTTTTCTCTTTTTTGTGCTCTGGACCCAAACATGAAAAAGATTCCGATTGTACTTTCTGTCTTTGTCATGCTCGTTAAACACTCAAGAACAAAGCAACGAGTTTATTGTTGTAAGCCCCATTTCTCATAACCAAATGGATCTTTCCGAGTGATCTTGCTTTCCTTCACACTCGTAAAACTCAAGCTATTTTATGCTGTTTTGGAAGGAGCATTGGGTAGGTGGTAATTTAACCTTTTTCGGACCTTCCCGACTAAGTATGAAAAAGGTTCACCTTTTCTTCTTTAGAAGTTAAGAGAGTTCTTCTGTGGTTTGTTTTATACTTTTTCAGCCTCAGGAGACTAAATTGGACGAAAAAGGACCCCCCTGGAGTCTTCTTTGGCATTTTCAAACTCTCTAAATGTGAAAATACCGCATGAGCATGTACTAGTTCAGGCTCATTAAATCCACGGATCAGTGTATCAAGCATTATTTTCCCATCTCTTCAAGCTTGTTAAAAAATGACGAGGGAACTGAGTTTACTTTCCTGGACTCGGTAAAACTTAACAGGGAAGGTAAGGAAGAAGTTTTCTCTTGTTTTCAGTAATGATAGCATGTCATCCTTGAACATAGCACTCTTTGCTTTTCGATATCCATGTTTCAGTATACACTTGTGTTCAGCTATCACTTGAGTTTTGACTCCTCCTCTTGTCCATTATACCTAGGGAATCTGCTCATGTCTTCTACATGATAGATAAGTCTAGTTGTTCTATCTATCTGTTGTATGCTGCCTTGGGTCATCTCTGTGTCGTGCTCACTGTTCAAGGATTATACCCAATGTCTGATCTATCACCTGATCCTATCACTGTTATATCTGTTATCCATTTACTTGTGTCTCCCTTCTTTTTCCCAGTTCCTAGTCACTCTTGTGATCCGTTGGAGGATCCAATGCCTTCCTTATGACAGTATGGTTCCGTTTCAGCACCTCCTGATGACGAAGACCTAGAGTTTTGACGATAGTACCTTTGGATTCACTTTCATCATTGGCAAACTCCTTTGCTTCAGTTGTCAATTATCACTTATTGGTTGACAAACTGTTGAATCCTCTCCATGTTCGACTTTAGCTTACCCTTATTCACATGGCTTGGATTGTACTGGTTCTTTGGGATCATTTATGAAGACCTTAGTCCCTCATTTTGGGCTAAGTTGTGCAATACCATGTTCTATTCTGATATCCAGCTCCCCGATCTTTGAAGACTCATCATTATTGTACTGTGGCTTTGATCCATTTTTGTAATATACGTGGTTTCTACCCGTATCATATGATGTAATCAAATATTGTAAAGGAGCTAGTGTTCCAGTAAATTGAACATAGCATCCTCAGATGTAACTTTGTGTATCACATTATTATGTATTTGTATCAGGTACTCTCTCTACTCCATTGGATTTCTGAGTTTCTCCAGAGTTAAATATTATAATTTATTTTCGCCATCGTTCCCCTCTGACCTCACACATTAGGGGGCATCTGTTATACACCTGAGTGGCACCTTTCCGTCTGAGTGCTGATATCCCTCATGTCGGCACACAAAAGGACACTTATGGATAGAGTTTTTCCCTTAACACTATAGCTTGGCTTGTCATGAAATACATTCTACCTTCATCCAGCTAGTTACTTTTCCATTTTTCCATGTTGGGATGTATTCGTGACTCTCTTTATAGACAACTCGCGCATCATTCATGAGTCTCCCTTACAGCAAGTCGCGAATCTTTGTATTCACAGGTTGCGCTTATACAAAGTCGTGAATCATTCGCGGGTTGATATACTACATACCCATGAATGTGCCTCTTAACATGAAAACATAAAATCATGCGCTAATGGGAATTTAGTTAAGTCATTTTACTTAATCTCCCTAACTGCTACAACTTCCGCAACCTTCGAGAACTGCCTTATTTCACCCATATAAATACAGGCCTTGGGGAGGGTTGTAGGGACTTACACTTTGGAGCAAAGTTATGCCGGTGGATTGTTCATAGAATTATTTGGAGCTGTGAAACTCAGAATCCTTTGGTGACAGAGGATTCCTTGTCTCAGACGTTTGGTTGTACTCTGAAATTTCTCATTATTGATAATAAAGAGATTACTTCTTCCACCTGTGTATCATATATCTTGGTTTGATAATTGTTTATGCTTCAGTATGTCATATTTGATTTATCTAACCTGCTAACATATATATATGAATCATTCTATATCTGGAATATTGTCTCTGAACATGTGAAAGAGGAGTGAGCCTTGAAGACTTTGGAAGTGGAGCAGATTGGAAGAGGACTAGCAAGGATCAAACGTCGTTAAACAAGTAAGTTCTTCTAACCCTCCTATTTCCTATTCTACACTTTAGAAGTGAATTGTCTGCAAGTGTTTGAGTATGTTGGTAACCCCCGACCTATGATTATTAGGTGCATAATCCCTTATAACGCTTGCATCCATGCATACAATGAAATCCCCATCAGGATCCGCATTTTGCAAGACCAGTGCGGTCATCAAAAACTCCTTAAGATTTTGAAAACTTTCTTTGCACCTGTCAGTCCATAAGAAATTGTTCACTTTCTTCTGCAAAGTCGTCATGGGGAAAGATATTCTCAATAATTTCTCAATCAACTTTCGATAATACTTGGCTAAACCCAAAACGAACCTAATGTCAGTGGCACTAGTCGAGGTAGGAAAATCCTTTATAGCTCTAATCTTTTTTGGGTCGATAGTTATTCCTGCCTCACATATGATGTGACCTAGGTACTGTATTTGTTGTTTGTAAAAATCACATTTACTAAACTTATCATAGAGCTGGTGTTCTCTCAAAACTTGAAGTACTATGCGAAGGTGTTCTTTGTGCTCCTCTTTATTCTTGTAATAAACCAGAATGTTGTTAATAAGTACTAGTGAAAACTTATCCATATATTTACTGAATATGTTTTTCATCATACACATAAAGTTTGTGGGTGAATTGGTCAACTTGAATGGCATCACTACAAACTCATTGTTCCCATACCTCATACAAAAGGAAGTCTTGGCAATATCTTTGTATTGGATCTGTACCTGATGGTGCCTAGATCACAAGTCAATCTTCAAAAATATTTTGGCTCCTCCCACCTGGTCGAACAAATAATCGATCCTAGGGAGTGAGTAATGGTTATTTATAGTCATTTTGTTCAACTGAAATTAATCAATGCACATTCACATCGTACCATCCTTCTTCTTTACAAACAAAATCGATGCTCCCCAAGGGGACACACTAGGTTGGATATACCCTTCCTCTATTAACTCGTGCAACTACAATTTGAGTTCCACCAATTCTCGTGCACTCATGCGATAAGGGGATTTGGAGGCTGGAACTGATCCTGGGGTTAGTTCGATGAAAACATCTAGGTCTCATTTCAGAGGTAATCCTGGGATTTCCTCGAGAACATGTCCTTGAATTATTCAAGAAGGGGGAATTCTTCTATGCATTGTTCTCTATCAGACTCTATGTCTCAGATGTTTACCGCGAACAACTTGCAGCCCTTCCTAACACACTTCATTGCTTGTAAGGTAGAGATTTGTATTACAGAAAATTTCTTTGGGATGCTTTGAACCTTCACTTGGTTCCCTTGGCTATTAGTACACAAGATAGACTTGTGTAGATAATTAAGCATGACATGGTGTTGTTCCAACCAGTCCATGCCGATAAGAATATTGTACAATCCTAAAGGTGGGATGTTCATGTTTACCTTGCTAAGGAAACCATTTAGGTTTACTTCACATTCTTTAACCATTTCTAAAACCTTTTGTTTCATATCGGTGGCTAACTGTACTAGCCAAGGTTTATCATGCTTTACTTTGCCTAAATTTCATAAATCAACAATATTAGGTGGAACATAGCTCCGGCAAGCACTAAGATTAATAAGTACTAAAACAAAGGTGTTCAAGATCTTACCTTCGATCTCGACCATTGTAGCTTGATGGTCCACGTATCAGCCATCTAATGCTGCATAGATTCGTGGGGTTCCCACTATATCCTCAATGGTAGGTTCTTCTTGTAGGTTATGTAAGACTCCATTGTTCTTGTTCTTACAGTATCAGGCATAATGCGGCCCATTGCACTTTTAGCACTTGATCTCTAAAGGGGTAGCATTGGCTCGACTTTCCACTTGATTATTACCATTAGGAGTTGGTAGATAAGGCTTCTTACTAGTTTTTTTGAAGTTCTTGTTTGCTTGAAAGCTGTTATTTTTCTTTCTATAAGGCTATGGGTTGGATCCAAGCTTGCAGTTATCAGAAAAGTTTCTAGACTTTTCTCTGTTTTCATTCTGGTTTTCTTGACATAACTTCACATGCTCATACCAGAGTTGGGTATTTTGTAGTGCAGTATCTAGAGTCTTTGTCATGTCGAATTCAATCCTGTCCCAAAAACTGGGAGGAAGATATCCTAGGAACTGCTGGATCTTCACCTTCTCTTCTTTGATATACGGTACATAATGTACCAAATCTAGAAATCTATTTATAAATGCATCCATAGTCATGGAACCCATGCACAGTTCATGGAACTCTTTTATCTTGCAGTCAAAGAACCTTTCTGACGTATATTTTTCTTGGAAAATCTTTTGGAACTTTTCCCAGCTTATTTCTCATATCTCATCTTTCTTGGTGTTCTTTAAATATCGCCACCATCTTGCTGCCTTACCATTCAGGTTTTAGATGGCAAGCCTAGCCTGCCTAGCTTGAAGACTATGCAAAGTTTTCAGCACATCAAGTTTATCTCAACCACCAAGTTCACTTCCAGAGTGGGGGTGGTCATTTCTTCCTGCCGGTTGTTTTCTTCCTCAATATTCATAAACTGGAAAATGCTTTAAAAATTTTACCATAAAAAAAAAAAAAAATTAGAGCAGCAAAAATTTCTGTTAGTAACAAAAATTACTTATCATCCTTTATTTTCTCTGCGTGAATTCCTGGCTCACCCATAAGTCTCTTAGTATTGAAATTGGGCTCTGATACCACTTGTAATGTCCCCAAAAATTTTAAAAAAAAATTATAGGCAGTCAAAACTACCTGAAGGGGATCATTATTACTCATGCGGAATTACGTGTGCTACTTAGTCTTCCTATCTCTTCAAAAATTGTTCATACTGTCTTGTTATTCTCTCGTTCATTCAGTGATTATTAGTTTGTTTACTTCTTATGTCTTAATTATTTTATTTAAACTATTTATACATTTTAGTTATTACTGTTTGTGAATTAATGAATTG
This sequence comes from Pseudotsuga menziesii, assembly GCA_001517045.1. Lineage (NCBI taxonomy): Eukaryota > Viridiplantae > Streptophyta > Pinopsida > Pinales > Pinaceae > Pseudotsuga > Pseudotsuga menziesii. The sequence goes on along the minus strand of LPNX010868827.1, from coordinate 16,701 downwards.
TATAGATCATTGTTGTACTCCTGCACATGTGCACTTTGTTTATTTAATAAAAACTAACATAACTTCGTTGATGGGAACTAAGTTGTGGAGTTGCGGGACCTGTTCTCCCATCATGATCTGAGAGGTAAGGTATTACTTGGTTACGCAGGCTTACTGAGTTCAATCGAACTAAGGCACCTCTTTCATTTACTTACGTAGTTCATTGCTTTGTGATGGGATCTGGTGTAAAGTGTGTTGACCCTCTTGATCCTAGAAGACCTGCTACTAGTTGTTATGCTTCTTATTGACTTGGTTTTAACTTGGTAAGTGTCATTGTCATCAATGTAGCTACTACAGCTAAATTTCATGTACTCTAAATTATTCTTCATTATGTTTTGAATTCGTTAGTCTATATATCATTTATACATTTTTATGTTCTATGTATATACTTACTATAACTATTAACAACTCCTATGTTCTTTTATTGACATGTTATTATATTGGTTTTAAGAGCATAGCCTTGGATTTTAAAGTCCAAGAGGTTATCATGGCATACTTTGTATGCCATTATTATTGAGCATAAACACCTTGTTACTAAGGGATTAAAGCCTAATCTCTAATCCTATGGTCTAAACATTATCTAAATACTAAGCATGGTTCTATGACTTTGGACTAGAGCATCCTATGGACAAATGTAATATTGAAATTCTATCCTAAGCAAACTTTGTAATAAGATAATGTGTGATATCATTTGGGTGGCGTTATATCATATAGTATAACCATACCGTAGTGTGGTTTAAATATTTTAGCGTTGTGAATAAACCCCATGATATTGCAATGACATTGAACTATGGAGAGTGGGTTTGGAAAATTAAAGTGGTTACCATCTGGTGCATTTATCGTTCTTGGAAATCATGGCAGCCCCAAGCTTAGGGCTTGGCTCACGATTTCATTTGGCCATTTCGTTAGGTCTGTGGAGGAAAAAGGGGGTCTCGTCTCTGTGCTACGAAGGAGATGAATGTAAGCTTCTTTTGTTTCATGTATGCATTCTATGCTTAGTTTCATGGCTCCTTCTTCATTATGCTTCTCACCATGTCAAGTTTGATTATGGTTGCAGGTAGTAGGGTAACGATGGTGGGGTGGCTCCATCTTCGTTGTAGCTCCAATGTAATGCAATTGAGGCCATGGTAAGCCTACTCTTCAAGATTATGCTTGTCTTATTTAATTTCTATGGGCAGAGCTAAGTTTTTAATGGTTGTTGGTTGGGTTTTTATGCTGTAGCGATTTTGACTTCAACTTCGGGATTATGATTATAGGCTTGGGTTTTTAAACGTTGAGGCATTATTCCATGAATTGGTTTGTAGGCCATTCGGCTCTATGTAATTTCAATTTCAGTTATATAAACCATTATTTTATTTGGTTTTGGGATTTATAGCCATGGGATGCACCATTTCTTGCAATGGTCCCATAGCCCATTGGCACGCCTGTGTAAACCTCACTCTCAGTATTTAATGGAAACTTTGTACCAGATTTGGGATCTATGTGTAAATAGATAATAGTATGGTTTTTATATAATGGTAATTGTTATATTGATAATTGGTGTAAGTGATTTCCTTCTGTGTTTTTATTGAGCGTTATATTTAGAAAGAGTTGGGGTTTTTAAAAATAGAGGCATTCGCCTAATCGGATGCTCTGTGTGTAATGCCATTGTTTAGCTTTGATAATGTAATAATTTGATAGCGTGGGTAAATGCCATGCCATAAATGGAATGGGCCTCTTTTTATATGGCATTTGATGTGTTTGTAATTTACAGCTCATATGCTTAGTGTAAGTTGTGGCCTGTGTAGCGATATAAACAATGGATTTACATATAAGTTTGATTCCTATACAAATCGTTATGATATAGCTTTCATGGCTTTTCCTTGGGTCTTGAAATCCATGGGAATCGATGTCACGACCTCTGTTGGAAAAAGGGTTTTAATGTAATCTAATAAATGTATTTTAAATAAAAACAATCCCAGCTTGCATGTCCACGTGATTCAATTCCTATTACTAGTCGCAATATATGGATTTATAATATGATTCTTATGTTGTTTTACTGTGATATGATTTACTGTATAATATACATTATTTTAATTTAAATAAGGTAATGTTTTCTTGAGTTATGTAATTTTGTTTATGGTTATGATCAAAGAATAGTAAAGGACCAGATGGATGGTCACAATGCCTCCTTCGACAATTTATAATGTTCTTTGATTTATTTGGAGTATTTCTAATGTAAAATTGTAATATGGATACATACCTTGAAAGGTCTTAGATGGGTTATTTAATTCTGGAAATAATTGTATAAATCATTTTCATAATGATTTATACCTAATGGTCTTATTTATATGTATATATAATTATCTGATAAAATCATTTTATTTGTAAATAATACCCTAAGGTATCTATATACTATATTTATTTCTTTAAACTTACTCCTATGATTAAATCTACGATAATATGAAACATGTCTCTACTGAAAAATGTAATATGTCAGTAGAGATATAAATGATAGGTGAACATTAAATAGTAGGTCTAGACTTACTCAGTTTACAACATTAATTTTTGAATACTGTTGACGGGCGTATTCAACTAAGCCCGCAACAGGGGAAAATGACCCAGTCCGGGACCCTTAGAGCAGGCTCCAAGATGTTTGGGATAGTCGTTCCCGACAGGTTTAAAGGCTCTGTTGGCCTGGGATCCTAGAAGACTAATGGTTACAATTAATGCTACTGATAGTCAGCGTTAGCCCTATGCTTATAATTACAAAGATTAATCCAAGTTATATATTACAAGAATCACAAACTGTTAAAAATAAAACAATTAACCTTAAATACATGGATAGAACGTAAACCTAGACAGAGTTCGTATCCTACAAAGTCATATTATAATTATATACACATGTACAGCAATTACAAAAAAAAGGATAATCTGAGTGTAATTAATGAAAAGATCTCACTTAACAAGATTCTTCAGATAGTACAAAAGCAGAAAATAAATAGAATATAATTCTGATCTAATACCTATCCTGATCAGGAGCAATAATTAATTTAACCTGTAATTGACTGATGTTGATAAAGATACTGTATGTAAACCTTTGCTGATATTTAAAAACATTCAAATATTACAAATTCATACACGCATCGTTACACATTATGTAACAATAATACCTATTATTAACTACAAAACATGGCATACCAACACAGTAAAAAACAGGAACAACCGATACCTGATAAATAACATTTGCATAATTCATCAAGGAAATTATCACAAACATTCATGATATAGGAGAATGAATAGCAAAACTGAAAGATATTATAAACCACATATAAAGTTTTAAAACTGTAAATGTATGTAAAACATCACCAGTCCAAATGCTGTAGTTACTGACAGATAACTGCCTAGAAACACAGATAGAACGAACCAGCAGTTTTGTTCTTGCTTCCCCAAAGTATCAACCCCTTAACAATTTCGCTATCAGCCCCTTAAATACATTGTAAATTTCCCAAAATACCACTAAGAGCTAATAATAACCAATATTGCAATCCCTAACAGATGTCACATAAAAACGACAAGTGAAACATGTCGTTTTTATGCATACGCACAACTATTCCATCCATCACATGGGATCGAGGACATAAGCAAAATAACGGCACCTGTAAAACAGTCCTTCCAATATCGATTTGTCTCCAGATACAACGGGATCATCCATATAACCGAAATCCTCAAAATCGGGGGCAAAACAAACTTCATAATACTACCTGTGATACGAAACAAAAGAAACACAATCAACATATAATTAAAATAGAGACAGATAAAATTATTAACAAACAAATTCGAAATAATCAAATACATGAACATAATCATCGAAACATCAAACCTGATATCAAATAACATGCCACCGAACATTATAGATTGACTGGGGCATTAAAAACTTGTATATTAACTCCACTGGACTGACTCGGAGATGGAGCCTTAAATTGCATGAGAGCGATCTGAGCATTGAGCTCACGCAACTTTTCCTCACTCTTTTCATTCTTGTCCTGCAACTTAAGAACCCTCCTTATCAATTTGTTTTTATGATTCTTTAGTCGTAAAAGATGCTGATCACTTACATCAAATTTCGCCTTTAATTTCACATTATCAGCTCTCAATAAATCCTGACTCGCAACTATTTCGTTCATCTTGTCTTCCATTCGACGAACCTTGTCTAACAGGCAACTAATGAACAGAGGATGAATAGTTTGCCCAATTCCACGAGGAATAGCCGAGGTTGTTTTAACAGGCTTCTCTTTTACCACAGAATCAGTCATGCAATCACCTAAAACTTCCTGAACCTTCTTACCCACTGCTGGATGACTATCACGATCAAGGGTAACATCAATGTCAGGCTCAACAGGCTGAACTTCTACAGACAGAGAAGGATTTTCAGAGATATCATCGATAGTCACAGGGTGACTTTGACTAGCTGGATCAGCAACAGACTCACGATGAACCACATCATCATTAACAGGTGAAGGAGCAGTGATTTCCTCATCATCAATCACAACCGTTTCGACTGGAAGCTTAATATTCACGGGGTTTTTAGCCATCTTGGCTTTCGCCATACTCCTGGTTAGCCTTCTAGCCAGCTTGGATTTGGATAATTTTCCTTGACAGTTCCCAATTTTATCACTATTATTTGGCGGAGTAACAGGTGACAGAGGTGAGGTCTTCTTTACACACCTAGACTCTGGAAATGTATGAGGAGTGTTCATTGGATCACCCCTAGGTGCTTGAGAGGGTTCCACACTCTTAATACTAGGGTTTGATGTAGGTTTACTCAGAGAAGCCGAACCTGAATCTTTATGTTTGCTACAGTCGTCAGGACTGTCAAACATACAATGACAAAACCCTGAAAAAGCATTTGATTCTATAAACTACTCCCATGAGCGACCTGAATTTACCAATTCATTCTCAACCAACATACGGACTAGCCCGTGGTGAAACAGACTGTGGCTTACATGTTTCGGTCCCTTTTTTTATGGCATTTGACATTTTAAACAAACTGTGCAAAAGATAGTAAGGGAGATTAATAGGAAACCCTATGAAGACAGCCTCTAAACGAAGATGGTATACATCTGCCGATGACAACCGACCTTCGCAGGTTAAATATCTATGAATTAACTCAAGCACTGGTCGCCATTCTTTGAGGAAATACTTACTTGCAACTCCTGTTCGAAAGGAAATTTCTTGAGTCGGGTTCTTCAACAATGATCTCCATTCTGTAATCTCCATTTTCTGATACTTAAACCACCGCTGTCCAGACAGAGGCAAACCCATTGCACTTGCAATCGAACTCTCATCCACCCGAAAGCACAAATCACCAAATTATGCTTGGTAATTTACCAGGGACAAAGCAAACACTCTCGTGACTTCTGGATTGGAATCAGAAAACTTCTCGAAGAACGACAGCCACCCGACATCCTTAACCTTTTGCAACAGCCCAGGGTTTGAATTCAACAGGGTTAATTCATTGGGTTCGACTCTCACAACAGGGGCCATCGCTGATTGTTTACAAATGTGTAACCATGCACAGAGTACATGCCACCACTGAGCCAAAGACAGAATACCACGTCGTGAGCATTTGGAATAGAAACTCAGCAGCACTAAATAATACATAGGATAAGCCATACGTGAATGCAGGCGAAACCCTTGCGGGTTCAACATGATCAGAGCCATCACTACTCGGAGTAATAAACACAAATGACGGTTGAAACCCTGAAAGACTGATGTTATCACAGTCTACCCTGAATTAATGACAAGAGAGTTCGAGGTGTACGTAATAACAGGTGCTCCACTTGTAGACAGACACGACAAGGACTAAGTACGTGGAGAACAGGGTGAGTACGAGTGTCATAATAACACTCTGAATTCGTGATAAGTGTGACTCGTGTTACAAATCAATCGTTGAGACCATAATACATACATTCCCAAACATATATTTGGCCTATTCATCAAAGGTGGCGAAGGATCATAAACCATATAATTTGAAACCGAACCTTTGAATACCATCATACACCAATTAATATCAATATGAATAATGGTTTACAAACTTTACAATATGGCATACGAGACATGTATCTAAGCTTCAATGGAGTAACAAGGATTAAACCTTTGATCACCATAACTCACCTTTGCATGAAAACCATGGTAACACAATCTCATTAATGTGTTTAGCAATGACATCCACGAAACCGATTTAAGGAGACATGAGCAACTAGGATATACAACATCAAGCATAAAGACCATGAACACACATGTGTCAACCTTCCTAGTTGAAAATTATACAAACCAGTGACTCAGAGGTAGCTATTTCATTGATCCAATTTAACTTGCAAAGATTTTTCGAAAATGTTGAATGTCAATAAATCAGTAGCTAAAGAAAAATCCTCCTTTCAGTAGCTGAATTTATCCCTTTTAAAATTTAAACATTTCATCAAACAAAATAGGATTTTGTTTGATGAAATAATGATTTTAGAAGGTTGTTGAGCAGGGGCACAACAAATACTAAATGAGTACAGAAAACAAAGTTTAGAGATGGAAACCTAGCTATATGTAGCCTATGATAATATTTACCATCCTAGTTAGTCTTGAAGAGAATAAAAACCATAGTAGAATCTAGGGAGAACATGAGTTACATAAGGTTAGTAGATTCATTGGAAACATTAATCTAACATATTCATTATATAATTTAGAAGATAACATAGAGAGTATAGGGTTAGATTTTAAGAAATGTAACCCTAGGAGATATGGATAGAACCAATCGATTCCAAGGTTAATAATATATATACAAGCTTTTACATAAAGCAGCCAACATTTACCCTAGAAATGAACTTTGACATACTAAGTACTCATACCTGTAATTTATCTTCCTGAAGCTCCTTTAATGGATGAACCTGCACACTTTTTAAATAACCAACATTATCAACATAAGACAGATCTGAGCTTTGAATTTGATGAACAAATAACTTGGGAACTACCACGTTCCTCCCAACCATGACCCGGAACTGTTACTGGTTCTAATCCGGATTCCCCCAAGCTGGACTCCAACATGCAAGTAGCTTAGAGCTCCTAAGGTAGGGTTTCCTAACTAGTGTATAGTTTTTAATCAGTCCTATTTTCCTTGCAGGAAAAGTTCTCCAAGAAGACACCTGAGAGCAAAAATAGGAAGAATAATAATTCTCTTAGAAAAATCAAAACCCCAAGCCTTTTCTTGGCTTGAGTAATTATAGACAGACTTTTCAGTCAAAGGGGCAGTTAAATCAAGTAATCCTTGATTTCTTCATTTAACCCTTTTTAATTTACTGGGGTAATTTTCAATTCTTAACCTAAGAACTTTTAACTACTTCCTAGTTAGTCTTTCATAGATATTTCACTGTTTATTAATCCTTTCATAATAAATAATAGTTGGTGGGGCTTCTCTTATTTCATTATTCAATTATATAATTAATCATAATTAATTCTTTATACATACTATGTATAAAATACATAGTATTAAAATTCTTGTTAACATTTGCCTTCGGGCATCATGTGTCATGATCCCTACACTTAACAACACTTATTCATGGAGGTCAAGTAGATAGATGGCTTAGGTCTACTAGGATAGGCAAATATAAGCATCCTTGCATGTTGTATTTCCCTCGTATAACATGGTAGCTTCTCAGTACTTGATGAGAATACATAAATTCAAAATTTCATTTAATCACTTATAAATAAGTATGATGAGATCAATATTTTTCTCGAGTCCTTTTCACTAGGAAGTTATTAAATTCTTTTCAGTAACCCCTAGCGCTTAATAGAGTCCATACTCAACGCTTATAACACAGAGCTAGAAACATAGTGCAATTCTAGAGCTCTCTCTCAACACTAAATGCTAGGATGTACTTGTATGATACACCTACAGATACAATGGCCAAATATCCAATGCTCCAGAACTTATACCCAACATTTCCAATTATATTTTCATGTGTTCCAGAGCTTTATGCTCAACACAAATGTAAGTACTCATGTGCTCCAGAGCCTCTCACTCAACACAAAACATCTCATTGATCATGTGCTTCAAGTTCCATTCCCAACACAAAACATTTAATCAATCATGTGCTTTAGGGTCCGTGCCCAACACAACTAACATATATATCCATATGTATCATCAACAATTGGCTTGCTCCCAATATACAACACAAATCATCATGTTCATATGCAGTGGGGTATTTGACCCAATATAAAATAAAACATCAATATAATAATCATGATTAATAGCCTCATTCCCATAAATGGTAGGTCCAAAATTTGAGATATTACATGGAACTTCAAATTATCACAAAACCCATTTAAAATTCCCTCCCTACTCGAACTCAGAATAAGACTTTTGCACAGCTTACTGGTGGAATTCACACGCGTCCCATTTTTTATATCTGTTGATCCTAAAAAAACCATGGAAGGGACATCAAAGTTTGATATGTGGCTACGCCTTTTAGCTAATAAATGCATAAATATGCCCACTCTTCAACTGCATCAGTATCTATTCAGTTCTTTTTAAAACTAATCTATTTCAGTGTGATTATTATGATTCATTCTTTTAGCATAGCAAAAATTTGATATTCTCATTCTTGTTGAAGAATTATATTGATTTTAGTTATGAGCGCTGATTGCAAGGCGATTTTATTGCAAGTTTATTTTTTGTAGATAAATTTCATCCGTTTTTTTCATTTGTTTTGATTTCTTTTTGTTATACTATGGGTTTTAATCCCAAAAATTATCCCTTGTTTCGGTTTTGATGTGCAAAACGTTATATTTATGATTCTTTATATAAATCAATGGGGAAATATGGTGTAATATAGGTAGGTTTAAGGATCTCATTCATGTGTAAGAGGTAATATGTTGTGCGAGTTTATATGTATTTTCCTAAGTATTTGAACAATATTTATTTGTTGGAAATAACAACATTGATATGATGCATCAAAGATGAAGTGTTCTATTGAGACATGTTCATTTACACACAAACACTAGTGACTATAATTCAGGGAGAATTTGAACCCTAGGTTTTTTCGCATGGTGGTGCTCCATTTTAAACACCATGTAATGTCTCTAAAATTCGAAAAAAAAAATTGTAGGCTATTTAAATACTACTTATTCTAGGCATTAATTCATCTTTTGCCGAATATGTCGGTCATTGTTTACTAAGTCGAAGTGGCGTAAGCTGTACTTAACTTTCTATGAGTTTTCCTATGTATTTCTGATGTAATTATGAACTATGTTTATATTACACGAACCGGTTTAAAATATTACTATGCTAGTGATTACTTTTTAACATACATGTGTGTATGCTCATTCAGTCATGTCTTACTTCATGGTTATCTATTTTCTTAATTGTTTATGGATTTATTTATGGAAAGTTCCATTAGAGGAAATTTCAACTCAAAATGGCCCTTTTAGCTCTAATTCAAATTCTATGTCATCATGCGTTAGCCAATGAAATTGCTTTAAATTTGAAATACCGTATAGGTCTTAAAAACTTTTTTAATATAAATTTGGGGATATGTATCATACAAAAAACAATTTTTTTGTTTGTATTTTTGACATATATCCCTATGTTTTAACTCAAATTTTGATCCAGAGAGCTCGTTGGATGCAAAATTTAATTCCGCATCCAACGACCTCTCTCGATTGAAATTTGAGTAAAAACACAAGGAGATATGTCGAAAATACAAAGAAAAAAGTAGTTTTTG
>LPNX010868815.1:1079265-1093109 GCA_001517045.1 Pseudotsuga menziesii | reverse complement strand
TTGGCGACTCCGCTGGCTTTTTTCTTTATTTTCTTTTCCGTTTTGTCCTTTCGGCTGTCGTTTTCGGTCGCCGTAAACCGCCGTTTTTTCTCTGTTTGCCGCGCTCCGACCGCGCTTTTTGTCCAGAAGCCCGCAACCCGACCGCACCTGTTTTCTTCAAACCCGCGGTCCGCCCGCACCTTTTCAGCCCTTACACGCGACCCGACCGCGACTGTTGTTTTCAAACCCGCGGTCCGACCGCCGCTGTCAGCTAAAAACCCGCGGTCCGACCGCCGCTGTTAGCTAGAAACCTGCGTCCCAACCGCGACTGTTGCCTTCAAACCCGCGGTCCGACCACCGCTGTTAGCTAAAAACCTGCGACCTGCGCGCGACTTTTGCCTTCAAACCCGCGGTCCGACCGCGCGATTTCGCCCCATACCCGCGATTTGCTATTTGATTTTTGCTCTCGTTGCCGTGCCAAAACCCAGTCACTTTGTTACCATATTTCCTGCACTTGCACAGCCATCTGTCCCACCTGCAACCCTACAGCCTTTCTGTCCCATGTTTACAGAATTGTTTAAAATTTTTTTAGCATTGTTTATTCCGAATTATTTCAGCATTGTTTATTCAGATAAATTTTGCATGGTATACATTTTTTCATTCAATTATATTGTTATTTCGGAAGTTGCCCCAGCACTTCTCTTCTGGGTTCAGTTCATAACCTCACCAGCACACAATCTGTCACCTAAATCAAGTGAGACTTAAAAAATACTTAATTCAACCAACATTCTAACCCCAATTGGGGAACATAAAAGAATTTTTGTAGTTAGGTAGGATCAAGGGGATAGGCTTCCAATAACACCCCTCAGTTATTTACACTTGAGACATAGTTGTTGTCCTTTAGGGAACCAAAATCCCCTAGTATTTTTTGACACGGTCACAACGAGATTATCAGAAGGCCTCTCCCTTAGGAGGGTTGAAGTCGTGAGATTGGTTCCGGAGGTCTGAGTGGAATACCGAACTCCATTCAGTAACTGAAGGGCTACCTTTCGCAGTTCTCGGAATATCCCTGTATAGGGAATATTGCGGTTAAAGGACCAAGCGGCAGATTTAGCTTTCTGGACGTGTCATGAACGGGGTATCTTAGTTGCCATCCTTCTAGGTTTCAGTAGCCGGTGTCCCTCCCGGTATGGGGATACTTTAGCCATGAATTTTCTTATTTATATTGTCTGACTTGGATTTCATCACCTTGCAGAGGATATGCTTAGTTGAATCATAATACTTTTAGTTAGGTGTTTGCAGGCTCCCTTGCCTCCTTTTGGTCTAGTGAGTCCACCGTTTTTTCTTTTTTAGGAAACCTACTGCTTATTGGTATTCTGACCACTTTTGTTGACGCTCCGCCTATTGTAGCACGCTGTTACATTGGGTGTTTTGAGTTAGTTTTTTGGCCTGAGCGCCGTATTTTTTGAGCTCTCCTTCTGCACGCTGGGTTGCATTAGGGTTTTTGAGCTGGTTTGTAGTTCCCTCAACCCACAGAGGTTTGACATCATTTATCACCATTGCTTCCCCGAGACATTCTCGGCGCCTCAGAGGCGAGCCCCCACAGCACGGATCACTTGATACCACTCATCGTAGATCTCGAGCCTTGTCACTTGACTCCACTCGTCAGCGGCATAGGACTCCGTCACCAGATTCTGACGCCCCTTATTTTACCTCAGACTCGGAGCCTGAATCCGAGAACACCCTTTACACCGCCCCTACTAGCCCCATGGCTGGCATGAATCCCACTCCCTTCATGGGAGGGACCGTTGGTGGCACATCCACCACTACACCAGTTATCACACCTATCATGGGTATGCCCTCCACGGGAGGCCCCTCTACTGTTCCCCTCACAGTACCGATTCCCGTAGTGGGAATACCTATCCCCACTCCATTAGTGACTCATACCACCATTGGTGGGGTAGGTCCGACCTCCACCACCTTAGTTCCCCCATTTGGGGGCAACATCCCTCACATGACCCCTTCACTTGGGGGCATGGGCCTCAACTTGACCCAACCCACAACCGTGTCACACCCTTCGTCTAGTTTGCCATACATGGCTAGCCTCAACCTACCTGACCTAGCCAGATTAACCAACGACCCCATCCGGAACGACCCTGCGTGGCCCCACATGCCTACCAAGCTCCCCTCTGACATCCCTAAGTTTGAGGGTAAGGCAGGTGAGGACCCACAGAACCATATCATGTCCTTCCATCTATGGTGTTCCTCAAATTCCGTAGTAGATGACTCCATTCGCCTCCGTTTATTACAGCGTACTTTCACTGGCTCTGCTGCCAAATGGTATATCGAGCTTCCCCATGGAACCCATGCCACCTTTACGTCCCTGGCCTCGACCTTCCTACAGTTCTTCCAGTTACCTGTCCGCTATGACGCGGGCGTGGAGATCCTCCTATCCTGCCGGCAGAACACGGCTACCCATATCACAGACCACATTCACGAATGGCGGCGACGCCGTAGCCTATGCAAAATCAAGTTAGATGACCGGATCTTCCTCGATTGGTTCCTCAAATCCCTCCTTCCGCTCATTGCTAAGGATGTGGCAGCCGAAAGACCCCAGTCGGAGGAAGAGGCTATCCTTAAAGCCCAGCAGTTCGATCTTATTTACGCCCAGTCGGGTTATCTTTATACCATCATACCTGACGCCCCTCATGGCGATCCCTCCCAGCACGATGCACCGGGGGAATCCCACGCTGCCGACGGCATCATTGGCCGTCTCTCTTCGTAGCCGCAGCCATTTTCCATAGCCCGTCCTACCCTTGGCCTTGAACCTTCGCGGGCTATATCACAGTCCGGAGCAACCAACTCATATGCTCAAATGCCATATCAACACCATTCCCATGGACCCTCATGTCCACCTCAGTGTTTCGGTAATATGACTCCCGCTTACACCCCCCCGGTCGCACCTCAGCCCTACTATCACCAGCAGGCTGCACCGGCTTCTGCGTCGTCACCAGCTCAACCTCATTATTACCAACCACAGCCAGCCCCTGTGGCAAACCCACAACCCGCTCCACAACACTACGAACAACCTCCTCAAGTAGCTGCACCAATGCAGCCTCCACCTCCATATTATCCACCGCAGCCCGCTCCCGCACCTGCGCAAACTCAGAATCCACCTACTACCCAAGGGCAGGTTTACGCCCAAGAAAACCCGCCGCTAAACCAGAACAACCAACGCAACCAGGGCCAACAAAACCGCGGCAGAGGCCACAACCGTGGGAACAACCAACAGACCGAGTAAGCTGGTCAACACCCTAATCCCCCCGCTAACCATAACGCGGCCCACACCAACCAAAACCCTGATCGCCCTCCCAAACAGGCTAAAAACCCTAATTTGCGAACCAACTATCCTTGTTCTGTTTGCGGGGTCTATTTACACTACACACATTTTTGTCCACTTATGGAGCGAGTTCAACAACTTTTGGCTGCTGATAGACTATGCCAAGGACAGGCGGCTCCTCAAGCACCACCCAACCCCCCACAACCTCAGCAGCCACCTTTGGTGCTACAAAACCCCTTACCAAACCAAGGCTTAGTGAACACTGAACCATTGGCTCCCCCTCCAGCTAATGCGCCCATCCAACAAATCACTTACGCGGCTCCTGATCAACCCATATTTGACTCAGGTACCCACCATCTGTTGATGATGTCCTCCGATGAGGTCAACCTCCAGACTCGGCGGAACCAATATGGCTCCACCCCAGAAGCCCCTCCTGCCAATAACCCCGCTAACGTTCATCCCACTGATCAAGCGTTACGTATACCTCCACCTCCACTAGATGGAGCTCCCAAAACAGCCCGTTTCCCACTTCGCCGTATCAACAACAACCCCAATGCGCGGGCTGTGTCTAACTACAACATTGTCGATGATTTAGCCCAATCCCCCGCAGCCATGTCTGCGTTAGAAGTCTTGAAAAACTTCCCTTCGCAGCGTAAGACTTTACTCTCAGCCATTGGAGCTATCGATCCAAATGATTCACAGTTAATGGCATTTGTCTTGGATCAATCCGAACCCCGCCTTCCTTCCAATTTATCATTCCAAGTTTCTGTCTCCATTCGGAATTTTGTCGTCCATCGATGCATTATTGATGAAGGTGCCTCTACATGTGTCATGCCCATCTCCATCTGGCAGAAAATGGGATCTCCCCCTCTCTAGCAGTCCTCTACTGCGTTGCGAGCCTATGACAGTCGTTCAGCTCAAGCACAAGGCCTATTGACCAATGTCCCCCTCCAGCTGGCTGGCAAAACCGTCCTAATCAACATCGAGGTTATCAATGCCCAGCTTGATTACAACCTTTTACTTGGCCGCAGCTACATGTATGCCATGCGGGCAGTCGCTTCTACCATTTTTCGTATCATGATGTTCCCCCATGAGGGACGCGTGGTCACGGTTGACCAACTTACTTACCACGATCCCAATGCCCCTGCGTCGCCGAAAATGTTCTCCCCATGGTGGAACAACCTATCTCGGGTGCCACCAACACCATCGTTTCTTCTATAGGGCCCGTACTCCCCATGGTTGAACAACCTATTTCGGATGCCACCACCTCATTCGTGTCTTCAGTGGGTCCCGGAGTTTACTCAGATGCGCCAATGACCTCGACCTTCCCATCTATTCCACCCCCGTCTCCTACCACCGAAGTATCCGATCTATGTACCCTGTCCCACATCACGCGGACTCCTACTAATCAAACGCCTTTGTTGCCGAAACCCCCTTTGGTACCTAGTCACATTGGTGCTACACCCATTCATACCATTCCTTTCCTCTTTCCCCCATCAGGAGTGGCTAGCGCCCCGGTCATGGCTACCCTCAACCTCCCTGGTTTAACCTTAGGATTACCCGTTTGGTATCTTTCACCTCCCGTTAGTCCCCCGACACCAGATGTCGTCCTGCAACCAGTGCAACCCATTGTCACTACTAATAAACCACCTCCCGGTGTTGCTACCCCGTCATCCTCTGCGAAACCCCCCCCTCTTCTTCCCAAACCCACTGGGGGCAGAGGCCCCCAACCTTACACTGCTGTCCCACCCGCTAAGACAGTCAAAAACCCCCTTGTGTTTCACGCTCCTCCCAAATGCGCGCTATGCGATGAGTTGGGCCATCCGACTCACCTATGTCCTCAGTTACCAGCATTAAAGGAGTACATGCAAATGCTCGACGACGACCCCACCATCCCGGTTGTCCATCTAGATCCAACCCCTACGCCTCGCGACAAATCCCTGCGCACTAACCACTCCTGTGCCTTATGCGAGGTTTACGGGCATTACTCCCATCACTGTCCCGATCTCCCCGAGTACAGGCTAGCTCTCTTTGATATGAACAATCCGGAACTTGAGACGGCACCACTCATTATTGAGGAAATCCATTCCCCGGTCTCTTCCCCTTCCGAAGAGGTTAATACCACTCTCTTTGAGATAAACAATCTGGATCTCGAGATGGCCCGCCTCACCATTAAGGAAATCCACTTCCCGGTCTCTCCCCCTTCCGGAAAGGTCAATCCCGTTCTTTTTGAGATGAACCATTTAGATCTTGCAAAGCCATCACCCACCATTGTGGAGATCCACCCCCTGGACTCTCCCTCTTCCGAAGATATTAATACCATATATATGATCTCTTCCGTCACTACACCCCAGTCAATCGATTTGACAAGCCAAACATTCCGTACGGATGAGGAAATTCTCGAAGCTCTCACTGCCCCGGATTATCCTTGGGATGACATGCACCATCGTTCCTACTTCCTCCCAGATGAATCTTCCTCTAACACTGCTACCCAATTTGCAGTCGAGTCCAAAGACTTCCTTCCCCCCAAGGTCGACTGGTTCAAAGACCCTATTCCTGCTCCTGACGCCTTCGAAGAGGGTAACATGGCCAACATCTCACCTGTCATCAAAATTAATATTGCTGCCCCCGGAGGCACCCCCGAACTCATCGCTTTAGGAGCATCTTGCACTGAGCAAGAGATCGAGGAATACAAAACACTCTTCAAAGAATTCCGTGATGTATTTGCCTAGTCTTGACCCTACCATTATAGAGCACCACATTGACACATGGCCTGACGTACCCCCCGTTCATCAGAAACAGCGTCCTATTGATCCCTCAAAACTCCCCGCTGTCAAAGCAGAGATTGAGAAGCTTCGTACGGCAGGATTCATTTATCCTATTGCCTATACCACCTGGTTTTCAAACCCTATTCCTGTCAACAAGAAACAAGGCACCATTCGAGTATGTACTGACTTCAGAGATTTAAACCGTGCCTGTCCCAAAGACAATTTCCCCACGCCATTCATTGACCAGCTCATTGATGCATGTGCGGGGCATGAAGTCCTCTCGTTCATGGACGGTTTTTCCGGATACAATCAGATCCAAATCCAAAAGGAAGACCAGTACAAAACCACTTTTACTACCCCATGGGGCACTTTTGCCTATCGCGTCATGCCTTTCGGCCTAAAAAATGCTGGTGCCACATTCCAGCGGGCCATGACCTATTGTTTTCATTATTTGGTCCATATCCTGCTTGTCTACCTTGATGACCTTACAACTCGTTCCCGAAAACGATCAGACCACCTTGATGACCTTCGGCAAGTTTTTCTGCGTTGTCGCAAATATCATGTCCGCTTGAACCCACACAAGTGTGTCTTTTGCGTTTCGGCAGGCCGATTGTTAGGTTTCATCATTTCCCAGAAAGGAATTACTGTTGATCCCCTGAAAGTCCAAGCCATCTTAGACCTTCCTTCTCCTCGAACGCTCCGACAACTCCAAAGTCTGCAAGGGCGATCCAATTTTCTTCGACGCTTCGTTCCTGATTACGCCACAACCGTCCACGGTTTCTTGCGCCTGCTCCGTACCCACGTACCCTTTATCTGGGACGCGCAAGCAGAAACCGCATTCGAAGACCTCAAGAAATCTCTCACACAAGCCCCCTTGATCTCCCCTCCGGATTTCTCTCGCGACTTCATCCTCTACGTCTCGGCATCTGAACATGCTGTGTCCGGAGTCTTGGTTCAAGAAGACAGCTCACGCCAAGAGCATGTCATTTACTACGTCAGCCAGACCTTGTCTGGCCCACCCCTACGTTACCCATATGAGGAGAGACTAGCCTTAGCCGTGGTCTTTTCTGTCCAAAAATTGAGACACTACATTTTACTTAGTCATACCACAGTTGTCGCCGATTCTAACCCCATGGTATATCTCTTAAACCGGCGTCTCCTGCAAGGTTGTGTGGCTAAATGGGTCATTATGCTCCAGGAATATGACCTCACATTCCGAACACCTAAGAGCACTAAAGCCCTTGCGCTTGCCCAGCTCATCACCGATCTCCCCTCCTTCATCCCTGCCCCACCTATCTCCGAGGAGTTACCCGATAATCACTTGTTCACCATCTCGTCCAAGGACCCGTGGTACGGTGATATCTTGTTATACCTGCGCACGCAAAAGTTCCGACCCACCGTCACCCTTAATGGACGTCGTTGTATCCGTCATCAAGCCTCTCGCTACCTCCTCATTGGAGATGTCCTTTACCGGCGAGGAATCGACACGATTCTTCGTCGTTGCCTTACACACGAGGAAGTTGAACAGGTCCTTAATGATTGTCATAGTGGTGCCTGCGGAGGCCATTTCTCAGGGATGGCCACTGCCCAAAAGGTCGTCCGCGCCGGATACTTCTGGCCTACACTTTTCACTGACTGCATCACTACGGTCAAGCATTGCCATAACTGCCAACTTTTTGCCCCCAAAGCCCGGACACCACCTGCTCCGTTACACCCAGTCGTCACTGTTGGTCCCTTTTGTAAGTGGGCCATCGACTTCATGGAGTGTAGACCCACATCTGCGAACGGCCATAAGTACATCATTGTCGCCATCGATTACTTCACCAAATGGGAAGAATCCATGCCCATCTTCAACTGCACCGCTGAGACTGCTGCCTGTTTCTTTTTCAATCATGTCATCACTCGATTTGGGGTCCCTCAACAGTTAGTCTCAGACCATGGATCACACTTTGAAGACTCCGTGTGGCGTGAGTTATCCACCTTCCTTAAGTTCCAACACCAGTTCTCCTCGGCTTACTACCCTCAAGGGAATGGTCAAGTCGAAGCTGTTAACAAAATCCTCAAAACCATACTCCAACGTACCGTTGATCGGCATAAATCCAATTGGCACCATATGCTATTCCCTGCCTTATGGGCTTACTGTACCTCCACCAAAACCGCCACCGGTTTTACCCCGTTTCATTTAGTTCACGGTGTAGAGTCTGTGCTCCCCATCGAGTGTTAGATACCTGCCTTACACATCGCCATTGAGCTTCTACCCAATACCTCCCCCCTTGAGCATCATCTGTTATCCCTCGAACAAGCCGATGAAGATCGTCGCGCCACCCTCCAGAACATCGAGGCCGCCAAAATCCGCTCCCAAGCCAGTTATGACAAACATGTTCACCCCCGAACTTTCCATGAGGGGGACCTCGTCCTCGCCTATGACCAAGCCAACGACAAAAAAGGTAAAGGAAAGTTCGAATCCATGTGGCAAGGCCCTTACATTGTGCGGACTTGCCTCGGCAAGGGGGCATACGTGTTAGCTAACTCTGAAGGCCAACCTTTACGCAACCCCCGCAATGGGTTGTAACTTAAACGTTTTTACCCATAACTGAAGCCGCGACCTCATTGGTCCGCATTGTACAGTTTGCTCTCCTTTTTTGTTTTTTACCTTTTTTACCATAATCTCACATTCATCGTCTTTGCATGCCCACAGATGGACTATCTTCCACCTCGTTACATTGGCTACGCTGATGGGGCAAGCCGCTGGTCTCCCAATCTGGCTTCTGCCGCATGGGTCTTGTATTCCCCTTCCAATGAACTGATTCACCTTGATGGAACATGTATAGGCGCTGCTACCAATAAACAGGCAGAGTATGATGCTGTGACCGGTCTCCTGACTGCTGCCCTCCAGATGGGCATACGTCACCTTCAGGTGTTCTTAGACTCCCAGTTACTTGTCTCCCAGCTCAACAACTTCTACCAGGTGCGCGATCCTTACCTCTTTCGAAAATTCCTGCGTACAAAACAACTTAACCGACAGTTTGAATCCATCACATTCACGCATGTCCCCAGAGCTCAAAATAGTGTCGCAGATCAAATGGCCAATAACATCCTAGATTGGCATATCAATCACACCATATAAACATCTTCATCATGCATCATAGCATCTCATCCAACCATATAAAAAACCAAAAAGACTGCATTACATCAACATTTGCCTCCATATACATACACCATAAAACTACATTTGCATCCATAGGGGCATCCACGTGCCTAAACATACATAGATCATGTCACATCAAATTAAAATACATAAAGTGCATCCACGTGCGTACCAAGGATAAAACATCATAAAAGTGCATCCACGTGCATAAATATATACATATCCAAAAAATACATGTTACAAGACTATACATGTCCTGAGTACCCATGTACTCAGCTATACAAAAAATGCATATACATCCATCAAGCCTCATATACTACAAGCCGTAGCTACAAAAAAATCGGGGAGAGTCCCCTGCTCTCCCTAATGGGAATCATACCTTGGATCACTATCCGTGTCAGTAGCCTCGGACTCCTCCCCCTGCTCCTCCACCGGCGAGTCCTCATCTCGCCTGGGCCCTTGAGCCCGTGCCCGGTCCGCCAATAGAGCTACATGGATCGCAATCGCTCTAAATTCGCGCGGCGCCTCCAAGCAATCCTGGATCACAGCAGGATCTAAGTCTCGCCACCCCCGCTCCGTCACTCCCTCCAGTAGCCGATCTAACAGCACCCGTAAGGCCTGCAGTGTCCCCTTAGGGTCTGGGCGACGACCCGCCCCACGCCCAGGCAAAGCTGGAATGGCCACAATCCCTCTACGGGGCACATGATCTAGCGGCGGCCTCGGACCCACATCTGCAAACACCCAGTTGTCAGTCACCATATATCAACCATATATCATATATAACATAAAAACTGGACAATACAATTAAATCATACATACCATCCGGACCCCATGCCTGTCCTGGTGGCCGTGGCGCATCTGGATCCCCCGTGAAGTCCATGTCTCTATAGGGATAATCCTCCAGCGCCAGTGGTAGCTGGAGCCACTGCATATACAGCTCCCGAGTAAAATAACGCCCAACGTCCCCGCCGCCATGAGGACGCATCATCTCTCCCCACCGTATCATCCGAAGCTCCCTCAAGCCTCCCTCTCTGACCGGCACCTGCGGCCGCAGTGTGAGGACCCTCTCCATGAAGAATGCAACTAGAAAGGAACCAAAATAGAAGCCCTTACCAGCTTCCTTCGCTGCGGTCAGCTGTCGCTGCATGTAGTTTAGGAACATCTGGCCCCACACAAAGTAAGTCCCAGCCAGTACTCGCTCTACGATCTGCATCTGACCCCCAGACACCTTCTCAGGTGACTGGGATCCCAAAATCCGTACCACACAGGCTGCCATCGCACGTACTGCTGGCTCCCGTAAGTCCTGAATCCGGAGTGCATTCCTATGCACCCTCGCGTCTGCCCTGCAGAACCGCACTGCCAAGTCATCTATATCCAGATCCGTGGAGACCCGCGGCTGTGTATCAGCTACCCTCCCCAGGCAGGGTAACCCCGTCAAGAAATAAACATCAACCAGGGTGAGGTCCACCCTCTCTCCCTGCACCCGAAACGCCTGTGTCTCGGGCTCCCAGAAATCAATCAAGCGGTTCAGCAGTAACCCTGCTGACCATATCATCGGGATCTCAGCGAACTTCAGCAGTCCGAAGAGCCCCAGCATGGACCGCACCCGCCGGTCCTCTCGGATGGCAGTCACTAGGTCCTCTGGCATCTCTCTCTCCTGCCATATCACCCGTGGCATCCTGCAAATCGCACAAAGAAGTCTCATTAGGCTCATGTCCAAATAACAGACCTGCCCCCCCATCCATAACCCAGAACAGTCGCGGTCCAGACCGCGTCTGTCAAGCCCGACAGTCGCGGTCCAGACCGCGGCTGTCAAGCCCAGCAGTCGCGGTCCAGACCGCGGCTGTCAAGCCCAGCAGTCGCGGTCCAGGCCGCGGCTGTCAAGCCCAACAGTTGTGGTCCAGGCCGCGGCTGTCAAGCCCAACAGTCGCGGTCCAGGCCGCGGCTGTCAAGCCCAGCAGTCGCGGTCCAGACCGCGGCTGTCAAGCCCAGCAGTCGCGGTCCAGACCGCGGTTGTCAAGCCCAACAGTCGCGGTCCAGGCCGCGGCTATCAAGCCCAACAGTCGCGGTCCAGACCGCGGCTGTCAAGCCCAATAGTCGCGGTCTCTGACCGCGGCTGTCCTGGTCAAAACTCGAGGTCGGAGACCGCGGTTTTGACCACTAAACCCGCGGTCTACCCCTGTGGACCGTACAACATCCTCCCCTGGGGGCCCACCAACCCTCCCAACCCAAAAAACAAAACAGGTGTAAGTTTAACGGAATACCTGGCTCTCCCGAATATCGAATCCACCGGTCGGATCGTCCAAAAGATCACATGTCAGCTCTGGTTCACTCCGATCGCGAATCAACCTCGAATAGTACAAATGACATGTCATTTTGGGCCCACTTACTATTTATAGTCCATCGACTTTGTTCTTGTTTTGACCATTCTGGACCCATACGGAGTACGTTGTCCGAACCGTTTCCACCATTGGAATCAGCACGACGAGATCATCCCAATGGTCACCCCGTTGCATCTTTTTGACTACATCATTTTTTGCCCATGTTTTAGACACCAATATTTGCCTCGATTTGCATGCCACTTGGGCTGCTCTCCATTTTTAACACTTTTTATATCGCCGGATTCATTTTTCCGAGCTCGTGATGATGCTTGAGATCATTTCTCGCTCTCACTTGGTACAATTACAACAGTGCGTCCCTACACCTTGACCGCATCAATTTGCGCGCCACATCGGCCGTCAGCAGATTATTTCACACTTTTACATGAGCCATCCACTCCTGTCACACTGCAAATGTTTCGTTCTTTTGCCACCATTCATTCACCCCACAAGAAGGCCCACCAATGTTCACCCGCCACCCTCAGTCCTGGTCATCATAAATGTTCCTTGATCAAACACTTCCTCCTTGCCTGGCCATTAATTTAGAGTCTTCTTATTTGCTTTTAGACTCCTTAAAATTGAAAGCAACCACGAGCATGTACTGTCGTGGGCTCGTAAAATCCACACGACAGTATCATTCCATTACTTCAGAGTCTTCTTATTTGCTTTCAGACTCCTTGAAATTGAAAGCAACCACGAGCATGAACTGTCATGGGCTCGTAAAATCCACACGATAGTAACATTTCATCATTTCAGAGTCTTCTTATTTGCTTTCAGACTCCTTAAAATTGAAAGCAACCACGAGCATGTACTGTCGTGGGCTCGTAAAATCCACGCGACAGTATCATTCCATTACTTCAGAGTCTTCTTATTTGCTTTCAGACTCCTTAAAATTGAAAGCAACCACGAGCATGTACTGTCGTGGGCTCGTAAAATCCACACGACAGTATCATTCCATTTCTTCAAGGTCTTCTTATTTGCTTTCAGACTCCTTAAAATTGAAAGCAACCACGAGCATGAACTGTCATGGGCTCGTAAAATCCACATGACAGTACCACTTTATATCCAAACTTCTTCTAGTTCACTAACCCAATGAAGAAGTCCCCCCGCGCCTCTTGGCGTTATGATCAAATCCTCTCGGCAGCACCCCCACTAAGGTCGCCTTTGTTCATAGTATTCTACAGTCTCCTACCATTTTACCACAGCTTGAATCTACCTCAGCCCATTCACCAGCAGATCCCATATAGCTATGATCCCTTTACCACCAGTCAGTCCCATATGCTGCTTTATCATCCCCGCCATCATACTCTGAACAAAGGAAGTTTGAGTCCACCCACTCTCCTTGCCCAGTTATTTACCCCAGTTTATCAACCCTGCCATCAGTATTATCACATTTTTGTTTTTTACCTCGTGCTCCTGTCAAGGAGACCTCATTGCCTTGATAGTTGCAGGTCTCCCTCTGTCGACGACAACCCCTCTATTCCAGAGGATAGACCTAGAGGCCCCTGCGCCTTGGACCCATCACCATTTGTGATGAGTGCCTACGGACCATTTTTTGGGAGGACTCATCATTGCCTCTCCGAATAGTTGTTTCTCACATGATCGACTTCAGTACCTTGATCGCATCGTTGAGAATCGCGTAGGATTCATATCCAGTGCATGATTTGTCGAAGACCCCGGATTTCCCCCGACTCTAGCACATTGGTGAGTCACTTCGGAACGCCCAGTTAAATGTTCCCGTGGATGTCCGGGCTGCATTGGCGATTGTATTCGGAAGCCATTCAGTTCTATGCTTCTTTGAGTACCCAGTTCAGTTCAAGATCAGTGTACCATTATGAGTGTGACCCTTGTCACTCTGATCTAGCAGCGCATCAGTTCCTTCAGAACCACATTCAGTAGCACTGCTGCCATTCCAGTGTATCAGTTTTTCAGCTCAGCAGTATGTTCCAGATTTGTGTCCCTTCCGGACCCTCATGATATGCACAGTGATTATCTACTACAGGTCCTTCATTTTGGGCCTCACAAGTGATTTTTATGTATCGTGATACGAGCATGGGAATGCCCGCCTCGTCCATCTATTGAGATTCTTCCTCATTCAGTATTTGAGGACATGTATATGTTAAGGTCCCCATATTTTGGACCTCATTGTTATTACTATGCTATATCCTGATACGAGCATGGGAATGCCCTCCTTGTTCAGATGATCAGATGATTCCTCATCCATTATTCAG
>LPNX010868815.1:1033436-1079016 GCA_001517045.1 Pseudotsuga menziesii | reverse complement strand
TTTCCACCATTGGAGAAAGAGAAGAAGCAGCTTGAAGCTCGGAGCCACCGACATCGGACCAGCGCAACGGACTTCACCAACCTCCACATTGGAGGTAACGTCAATAAAGGTCATTATTTACTATTTACTGTTTTTGCTTCATGTTATTTACTTTCTACTGTTTGCTTAATTAACTTGGTTTAATTTAGTTTTTATTTCAGTTATAGCTTTTAATTCAAATATCATTGAACTGCTACTAAGGAATTCATTGTCCTTAGTAGGTACTCATTCGTACAAGCTAGGTGTAAAACCCTAGCTACAGATACTAGTAGTCATCCCCAAGTTTCACATTGTGGGGTGACTCATGTTGGGATAGTTTCACAAAGGATTATTTTGAATCCCGTCATATGCTTGAAAGACCCACTATCTATGAGCCAATCATTTCTTCCATGTGTGACAGTTCTTGTGAGGGTAGAAATCAAAACATATTCTTCATCACTTGAAGAGTCTTCACTTTCTTCTTTGACTCTCTTTCTGGGAGGTGCATCATCCTATGCAGTGTGAGCATGATGTCTTTTTTTGATTCCCTTCTTCTTGTGAGAGCCACTTTTGTTTCTAGGACACTCTCTAGCAAGGTGTCCTTTCTCAGTATAACATCTAAATTTGGATAGATCTCTGCTATATATTCTAGGATTATCTTTTTTATTCTAGTGAGAATTCTTACCATTTGGATGTTGGTAGTCCCTTCAGCTTTTCTTGGTGTGTGTTGTGAGATATTGATATTCATTTCCCATATTTTCTTCTCGAGCTACTATCCGATATTCTTCTAGTGAGAATTCCTCCCATAGCCTACTGAAATTTATTAGCTTTCTTCTAGCAAAAATCCCTTGAATGAAGGAGTCCCATGACCTAGGGAGACCATCATCACAATTTCTACATTCTCTACTTCTTCATCCACTACTTCACTTTGTTCTTTGATTTGAGAGACTCTTGTAAAGTATGACTGTATGATCTCTACATTATATATCTTTACATTCTTCAACTGATTTCTCAAAGTCATGTTTCGATTTATGTTCTTCCCTTCAAATAGCTTGGTAAAGGAATCAAACATCTCTTTAGGTGTCTTTAGGGAAGACACGTGTGGTATAAGGTGATCCTTGATTGAATCAGCAATAATCCTCTTGGCCTTGACCAAGTTCCTCTTGTGTAATGAATTAGCCTCATCTCCCTCTCGAACTGGAACCTTTCCAGTTATCTAGGTGTCCAATTCATTTTCTTCAAGAACCAGTGAGATCCTATACTTCCATGCTCGGAAGTTTTCAGCTCCTTCAAGCTTTTCATCAAGCTTGGTGTGATGAGACATCTTAACTGAGAACCTCAAATGGAAATACAAAATATTTAGATCTTACCAATTTGAGAAGCCAGAACTGGATCTGGAGCTGACGTTCTACAGTGTTGGTTTTCTGGTTTAGGGTCAAATTAGGGTTTGAATTTATTGTAGTTATACCCAACCAAAAACTTCAATCTTGGCCTCTAAATTTCGATTTTGATGAGGAGATTAATCCTATGTTGGGATCACTTAAAAATTCCTCTTCTGTGAAAATCCCTAATTTCCTGCAGTAGTGACAAGTCAAAAACTAAAAATGCTGAAAATCAAATTCTGCTTCGACAGAAAGATGTGCCCTTCAATGGAGAATTAGCCTAGCCTCCTTGTGCTAATGATATGTGGAGAGAGACCCAAAAAATTAGAATCCCTAGATTCTAGAGCTGCACAGTTTCTTCTTCTCAGGTTAGCTATGATACCAGGCTAGATTTTTATCATTTAATCAATATGATCTAGGATCTTATCTGAGAGAATAACATGCAAAGCAATAATCACAAGAGACAAGAGACACAAAGAGTTTTCCTTGGGGAAACCATAAAGGATAAAACCCCGCAACTTCTTCAAAGATAGAATGAGCACCAATGGAAAAAGTAAAACCCAAAGACACAAATATGATCTCCAACAGTTGTTCTCTATCTCACTTGTGTGATCTCTTCTCATCTCACTCATGCACTATAGTTGAGTGAGTGTGTGTTTCAAATAGAGAGGCTCACTCTCTATTTATATTAGTTTTCCACTTGACAACTACTTACCAGGGCCAACCTCACTAGGAAAGTATAATAACCCTAGTACCCCTCAAATGTAGGACTATTTCCTTGAATTACAAAGGAGGGTTAACCGCTATGACTTTACATGACTTGATTATATTAATGATTCTCCAGATAGGAACATCGGGGTATAATGAAATACAATATAATATATACAAGTGAATACATTCTAAAGTTACAAATAAATCAACATCTTGCTGAGACATACCCACTCTATTTATTCAAAGTCTTATCACATTCACTGAATGTATTTTTTACAGACAAGAATTTTTATCCACGTCTTTAAAGATGATAGATATCTACCGCATGGTCCTTGAACAAAAATTTCACTCTGCCTCACTGTATGAGCTTATGGTGTCAACAACGTACTCAGTAATGTATGCCTCCAATATATTTTCTATGAAAAAATACACAACCCTCTACATAGGGTTTCTTACTCCTTCCACTCGCTCAATCAACCGAGGATTCCATTCTTTTGGTTCTCCTCGGAAATTTCTTTGTTGGGTTGCTAACCTAGACAACCACTCATGCAACACAATGGGAAACTTGGAAAATAAAATATCGTGGATGTCTGCATATATGTATCAACCCAACCACTTTGTTTGGTTCCATCAAGATCCTTCTCTTTCTTCTCTTGGGAATTCTAACGCTTTGAAATCCACCCAATATTGGATATCAGGTTTTGTTGGTTCCCACAACATATCCCTCATCATAATGATTCGGGTCCCAGTAATAGAACCATTGTTGGATCTCCTCCCTTCTTTGAGGGTCCTAACCCATATTCAGTCCCTTATTATCAGTCCAACAAAACCCAAGTAGGCAACGCCCACGACATAGATGCAGTCTCACTCAAGATATCTCAGTTTGGATGGGTAACTTCTAGAACCACGTTTCCGTAGTTGGGTGAGATATTTCTGGTACCTTGGCCCTTTTACCAAAGATCTCAATGAAGAGCGTGGGTGGATCATTTGTTACTGTTATCAAATAGTTAGGCCACAACCCAAATTCTCTTACGCCAACGCAACCTATTATATCAACAATGGTTGTGCAGCATAATAATATCCAACTAATACAATGCATTTGATATACATATATTCATCTGTAAGCAAATATATAATCATTCATTCAATGCAACATTTACACAAGTAAATCAAACACATTCAGCATCCACATATATACACAAAATATAATGCAAAAACCCATCTGGGAAAAAACCACAAAGCGCTCTTCATCTGGAATCAAGAAATATAGGAACATTTTTTATGTGCACTAAGCTACAGAATCTATTCTAGATCTTATTCTCTATATTTGCAGACTCTTCATCCCTCTCATGCTCTTGGATATTCTCTCTGATATCTTCCTACTTTGATCTGCTAATGATCTTCACATAGCTTGGATTAACTCAACCTTTCCTTCTCTTCTGCGCACTCAGCCGCATATTCATTTTCTAATCAAAGTCTAACAATTTAGATCTAATCGTAGAGAGGATAACCTGCATACAACTTAGGTTCCTTCTTTTATATCCTCATTACAGACTCGATACCAATTCATTATAGACTCATTTTCTATCGCTTTCTCATCCAACTTCATATATCTAGATGACAAGTTGTCTTTCCTATTCTAGTAATACCTAATAGGAGGAAATAACAACCTGACTTTAAGAGATGCCTTCACACATGTGGTTTCCACCGAATTTAGCTGAAATTGTACCCACGATCGTTAAGTCCTGCCACTTTCCAAGATTGACACCTTACCGTCATTTTCAAATCATTATGCTACTTGCACACCTTTTGTTGTTGATATTCTGTCGTATATTCCCTTGTCACAATCCTTCCTTCTGTCACGACTTCCTCTTCTGCTGCAGCTTCCTCTTTTGGTGCCTTTTCCTCTTCTTCTTCCTTCCTTTCAGTTCCACTGTCACAACTTCCTTTCTCCTCTTGTGTTTCTATCGCTACTTCTATCGCAACTCCTTCTTATTCTCCTTTAGCTCTTCTCTATACTTAGGAAGAATTCTAATTGATCTCTAGCTTACTGTCCCTAGGGCCAACTAAATTTAGCCTTAATTTCACTGAAAATATCTTTTTAATTTAACTACTTGATGACCCTCCATTTTGTTGGATTTCATCTACATGTTTGATCTAGAATATATGTCTTATATGTGTATTTTCACTTGTGAATTGTCACTTGGGCATCATTTGTGTGGGTTTAATAGATATTCAATGAAGGATCAGCAACATATATAAATCTTGTCATTTATATAATTTTAATTGCTTGATTTCAATATAAGTTTGAAGATTGTCTCCATTAATAAATTGTTTACATTGAAGGTTCTTTCACCATCCAGTACTCTTTCCTGTACCTTATCCGGTACCCAGATCTGTATTCAATCCGGTACCTATATCAGCACAGCCAATGAAATGTCAAATATTTTGGAGATAAAGAAATGATTGAAATAGGGTTTAGTTATATAATGCCCGTGAAGAATGGTATCCGACTCGGCCATGGTCAGTTGAATCCCTTGAGGATCTGCAATTTATTTATTAAGTACATAACTGGAGATATGAGAGAATTTACTTAGTTTGGAATGAAATCAGTTTGAGAATAGATCTCTATTGCGTTTATTTATCTTTGACTGTTATGATCATTTGAAGGGTCGACCCTTTTAGTGGTCGACTCATATGATGTAAAACTATATATATTTGAAATTAGCCTTAGAAGAGGTACACAGACAGAGATGCAAAAACTCATGTTATGAAACTCTATTCAGTTTAATCTTAAAATACCGTATTTAGCTTTCATTTGTAGTCTAAAGTAACATCTAGAGGGAGCCCCACCTTCACACACTGCTGATTTCATTTTTATGCATCCTATTGTTTACTGTAATATTTTTTGTTTTCATTAATTGGTTATTGTTGTTTCATATGAGTTTTCAGAATATAGATAGGGTACGTGGTTCTTGAATAAAATACAGAGTGTGTTTATGGTTAGTGATATCATGTTCTCAGCTTGCTTCATTTTCCTATAAATTTAATTTGATGAGATCTTAGAACATAATGGTTTCGAATGCTTGTTGTTGTTTTTTTCTAAGTTGAATAGCTCATAGAAATGCTATCCAGGAATTTTGTATTCAATATTTGAAGATTTCTTTCATTTGGTATAATGAATCAAGATTTCAAGCAATCATTTGTTGGTTTGAATGCAGTTACAAATGGAGGAATTATAGAGTAATGTTTGAGGGATTTAGCAGTAATACTTAGTTTGATTTTCAATTTACAGATAACTGTTTTTTTATTAAGTCACAATTTCAATTTCATTTAGACTAGTGATCATCTGAGTGTTAGTGTGAATTAGATAGTTTCCTTTATTATTCCAGTAGCAGGATTGTTTAGTAAAGTAGATTCAAGTTTCCTTTTGTTGTGTTTACTTTCATTTTAAAGACTTGTTATGGAGAAAAATTCCTATGGCTTGGGGTACCACAGCAGACAGAGTAACCATAGAAATCAATCCTTTCCCATATGTAAGAGAAACAAAACATCTAACACTAAAGGATCTCGAAACATACCTTATTCCAGACGGTTGATGTAGATCCCCGTTGAGCTTTTCCACTCTCGCTTGTATTAGCAATTTGCTCTCTCAACATTCAGCAAACAAGACAAGCATGCTATATAATGGTATTAGACCTACTCTAGAATATATAATCAATAACATATAAGCATTTAAAAGCATCCATGGATTCAATACTCATTTAAATACACATTATTGGACAGGAAAAGATATTTCTATTAATATAAATCATAGATTACAATAGTGACAACCTCTGTCGGCACGTCTGCGAATCGAAGAAATTGAGTCCTCCACCTGGGCCTCGACCACTTCAATCCTCCATATTTCGATAGAAATCTCACAAGCAAAGGAAAGCTTGGGAAGAACACAAAGTGCTGCAAGGGACAAAGGGATGCAGACTCAAGTATAAGCTCCAGCAACAATGGACTATAGTTTTCTTGCTCTTCAATTCCTCCCCTTTCAATGTATCCAAAGGGTTCCTTATATAATGCTTCAATGGGGTAATGGAAGGTCAAATCCAAGCGATATCAAGGAAAATGGAAGGCCAAGAGACAAGTGACTCAGATCCACATCAAGGAAAACTCCAAAATTATTTGGCCCTTTGCACACATCTCGATGTACATGGGTTTGAGGGTCATATCCACGTATATACGCGAGAATAGGTTTAAAAGTTGCGTATGGAAAATAATGCATGTTTTTAGGGATGATATTGGAAACATCAAAGGTACAAAAATGGTCCATGGGGTCCAAAGAGTCTGCATAAGGACAAGGAAGGCCATAAAGGTGTGATCCACCATGTGTGGTAAAATCAGCTATAACAGATGCCCCCTAATGTGTGAGGTCAGAGGGGTGATACGATGGACGAAATACATTACAAGTCCATCCCAGAAGTGGAGTGATGAAGAACCAGCTGGAAGAACTAGCTATCCAACAGTATAATACACTAATCAAACTCTGCACATGACTACAAGTACATATAGTAGTCCCGGATACATAAGAGTACAATGGCCATGAATAGGCATGATACACAATATGACATGTGTGGTCATCGCTGTTGGGGCTCCGACCCTAAGGGTTCTTATTTTTGGTAACTCCACGGTTTTTTTGGAAGTGTAAGCGGAGTTACGACCCAAAATAGTCTTGGGGGTGTCGTGGGTGGGTCAAACCCCCTTTTTGTAATTAACCCTTGGTATAAATCCAGGGTTAGGGTTTTGGGCGCCCATGGTTTAAGGCCATGGTTTTGTAATAGTGCGCTATATAAATAGGCACTTATGTAAAGAAGTAGGGTTAGGTCTTTCATGATTATCTTACGAAGCTATTGTAATGTGAAGATAATACATTGTATAAGGGTTTTTGTAATAATGTTAAGTCCCAGCTGTGTGCGTGGACGACCTCTACAACTGTGTGCGCAGAGGGGTTTGTGGTGAAAAGGAAGATATGCAGCTGTGTGCGCAGAGGCCTGCTACTGTGTGCGCGGCTTTGAGGACTGAAAGGATCTACAGCTGAGTGCGCAAATCAGAACTGTCGTTTTAGTTGTAAAGAGTTGAATAAAATGCAGTTCTGTGGACATAACCCCTACACTGGGGGTGAACCACGTTACATCTGGTGTTGTGGTTCATTTGTGTTGATTTGTTATTATATTTTATGCACTTCTAAGTAAATAACTGATAAAGTAAGATTGTTGTTAATAACTAGCTTCGCTGTGAATTCCCAGATAAGGGCTGTGCAAGTAACTGTTTGTTTATCTAACTGCGAAGCTACATATTTGATAATAGAAGCATTGTGTTAAGTGATTATTAAGAGTTAAAGACTAAAGGTACAGTAAGATTATCTCTTCTGCTTGTAGAAACCTGATTCTGCGGCACCCCATAGCTATTTCGGGTGAGACTGTAGCCTGTTTGCAGGCTGCTGCCGAAAGGGCCAACACTGTGGGTCTTTTGTTGGTGCGAAGTTAAAGGTAAAACATGGGTCTACCCAGTTAGCCCAACAAATTGGTTCTGTTGCCGGTTGAAATCAGTATCTGTTGAAGAGGGATCTACGTTGTACCTCAAGGGCTATGTTTTGGAAACCCTCTGTAAAAGAAATTGGTGATTGGATTGAAGAAACCTATTTGAAGTTTGCAGAACAAGAAAATAAAGATCCCCGTCATAGCATGGAATTTTTTTTTGCAAAGGTACGTCTTTTCTGATGTTCATGAAATTTTCTTTGGTACTATACACATAGAGTTGCACCAGTGGTTATCCAGGTTAACAGAAAGGAGGACGAACTTCCAAGAAAACCAGTTTCCTCCCTGGACGCCCGCAAGAATCGCTATCTTGAAAAGAGTGAACAACGTGATCTCGCGAGCCGTCGATTTCTGGACTGCGCGAACTCTCGAAGCATTTGTGATGGAGTTCGCCATCGACACAAGTACCTCCTTTAGCGAAGCTGAACGACAATTTTTCAAAGGACCAAGGGGTAAGTACTTGAACCTATTTAGTTTGAATATTAAAATACTATTGGCTGAAAAAGGAATCTTGCTTATAGAATCAGATTGTTAGATCTAGTATTGCTAACCTATGATTGGAAGTGATTGGGGCTTCGATGAGCAAAGTGGTTTGCTGCGAAGTGGCAAAAGATATAAGAGAGATCTCGGACCCTCTACTGAGTGTACCCTTTAAGCTCTGAATCCTCTGAGTCCACCGAATCCCCCTCTGTTAGAAACCCTCCGATAACCCCGTAGCAGAGACCTATTATCCCCGAGAACCTATCGCAGTATGAAAGTAACCCTAGCCCGAGTATCCCTGCCGCAGGTCAGTCTTCCCCAGCTAGTTCAAACCCTTCCTCCCCCCCTAGATCCCAGATGGCCCATGTTCATGATGACATCAAACTACCGATTTTTAAAGGAACTGGGTCAGAATATCCATAACAGTTCTGGTTTCTATGCGAAGCTGTGTGGGTCGCGAAGAACATTACGGACATAGATGTTCGACGAGCGTAGCTGATTAATTCTTTCAGAGACCGAGCCCTAACTTGGTTTATGAATTTTGCTAGCACGCAGAATCCTGTCTTGGCTGACATCAAAGTAGTACTGATCTAAGAATTTAAGAAACCTAAATCAGAGTTGCAGTGCATCACTGAGTTAAAAGAGATTCAGCAGTGGCGAGGTGAATCTATGTGGGACTTTGATCAGAGATTCAAAGTTCTGCTTGACCAAGTTAACTTCATGATTGGACCAGCACAACATAAGGAGTGGTTTATTGCAGCATTATTACCTCACATCAAAGCTCCACTCATGAAACAGAAGGTTGCTGATCAGCAAGAGGCCTTAGAGATTGCCATAAATCTTGAAACTGCACCCGTCGAAGATAATTCTGGCATAGCTCAAATTCAAGCACAGCTCGCGGAGATGGCCTTAGAGATTCATGACATGAAAAAAGGGAAGTCCACCTGCGAAGAGGTATGGTGTATACGTTGTCGAACAAAAGGCCATGACAAGGACCAGTGTCCAGCGCTGAGAAACTATCTGAATACTGGCACACCAAACCTGCTAAATCCTAGTGTTCTGTACTGTGAGATTTGTCGAACTACTAGCCAGCATCGACCGGAAGACTACTATCTGTTATAGAGGTATGGTCAAGTACCGAAGAACCCTTACTGTAAATTCTGTAAGTCAGTAGGCCACAATGAACATGAATGTCGCAGCTTCGACCTTATGAGGGAGCGAACCTACGACACTTATAGGATCTACCCGGATGCACAAGGCAATGATGGATATGGTTACCGAGGTGGTCGATGTAGTTTTAGAGGTCATGGTCATGGTATACCTGGAGGATGTCGAGGTCAAGTTATTTGCTATAACTGCAATCAGGCAGGACATCTAGCTCGAGACTGTCAAAACCCAACCACGACATGCCGATACTGCAGAGCAGTCGATCATGTCATCGAGCAGTGCCCACAGTTGCTAGCTAAAATCCAATAAAGGAACAACAAAACTAGTCCAAGTATCCAGTTGATTGCTGTCGAGCCACGACCAATCCCAGCTGTTAATGTTGTTACAAGAAGTGGAGCTACGACAGATGCGCAATGTCAGGTGAAGCAGCCCGACGAAGCTTAGGTTCGCAAGGCCGTAGAGAAGACTCCAGCATTTGATGTTCAACAAGAAAAAGAAACTTTTTTGGAAGCCAGACAAGACTTTGCTGATCCAGATTTGCCAGCAGCAAACAAGCAGCATCAGCAGCTGCAATCCCAGGAAGACTCACAAGGCCAAGTAAGTACTCTGTCATTGTTTTTACAGAGTTGCATCAAATTGTTAATAAATTAGAATGCCTTAAATGAATTACAAAAAGTTATTCAGTCTTGCGAACCTCAGCAAAGCCCTGGTAAGGAAAAAGCTGTCAGTAGAATTAGAAGGACTGGAAAAGAGACGAGACTACATTCTCAGATAGGAGAATATGACATGAAGGATATTATTTTAGATCTAGGTTCAGAAGTCAATATCTTAACTAAACAGACATGGGAACAAATGGGAAAGCCTACCCTTGACTGGTCTCCTATCCAATTGAGATTAGCCAATCAACAAAGGATTCTACCTTTAGGAAGATTCCCTAGAGTACCAGTGGATATAGATGGAGTTAGTACTGTAGCAGATTTTGAAGTTATTGAGATCATTGATGACAGTAACCCCTATCCAGCTTTGCTAGGAATTGAGTGGGCAATAGATAGTGATGCGGTTATCAATCTTAAAAAGAGACAAATGACTTTTGAAGGGAAGGGATTGAGAGCTATACTACCATTGGATCCTTCTCAAGGAGAAAGATATACGGAGCCAGTCAGAGAGGAAGATCAAGATATTCTGGACCACATCTATAATATCATAGCTAAAGAATAAGATTATGTCGAGCCTAATGCCGAAGGTGTAATGGATTGGCAATGTGATAGCTCCTGCATGTCTGATTCAGATGATGGTCTAGAGAATTGGCAGAATCGTCTATATGAGCTACATGGCCATCGGTGCACACGAATTACCAAATATTTTAGATGCCTTAGTGCACAGGCTAGAGATTTGCCTACATATGATGGGTTGACAGACCCAGGAAAATTTATTGCGCAGTTCTCAGAACAAGTGCCAGAATCACAGAGAATGCAGACTCTGGAAGCAGCATTAAGAGCTACAGCAGCGAGATGGTGGAATGGCCATAGGAAGTATATTCACAGTTGGGAAGCTTGCCAGAAATTTCTATGCCTCAGATTCATAGACCAATCTCAATAGGTGCGGAGCAAGTTCAATGGGAAGAATAGTCCTCAGGAACATTTGAAGCAATGTTATGCAGCATGGGAACATGTACCTCGTGAGGAATGGGTGCATAAGTTTGTGCACACTTTGGAACCTATAGCAAAAAATGGGTATACGGAGGTCGAGCTTCGACACAGTACTATAAGTTGGGATGATCTTGTTGATAGTTTTATGCTTACATTTTCTATTAACGAAGTTTGTCCTGCTTTAGATGCAGCTGTTAGATTGATCCGTACTAACATATTTGATGACCAAGAAATAGGGGAATACCAAACAGATTGGGAAGCACAAGAAGCTAATGCAGTTGAATGTTATAACCTCGCAATTGACGAGGATGACGATCCGTGTAACATTAACATTCCTGAGTCAAAAGGAAACTGTGAAGTACGCGGACCAGTGGTCAAAGCACCTGAAGTGACTCAGTCTCTGAAGATGCGGACCGTAAACATTGCGTCTGAGGAAAATCCCAAGTATGCTACAATTGGAGATTATTGGGATGATGAAATGGTGAGAAAAGTGACCCAACTTCTCCATGAATATCAGGACCTATTTCCGACGAAGTTTTCCGAGATGAAAGGTATCCTTGGTGATATAGGAGTAATAAAGATCCCTCTGAAACCTGATGCGAGGCCTGTGAAACAACGTCCCTATAGGCTAAACCCTAAGTATAAAGAAAAATTTAGACTGGATCTTGATAAGATGCTTGCCGCAAGAATTATAGAGCCTGTCAAAGAGTCCGAATGGGTCAGTCCGATGGTAGTACAAGAAAAGAAGACTAAGGGTGAAATCCGAATCTGTGTCGATCTGAGGAAACTGAACGATGCGTGTCTGCACGATCCCTTTCCCACTCCTTTTACAGATGAAGTCCTCGACAATGTGGGAGGTCAAGAAGTCTACTCTTTTACTGATGGATTTTCAGGCTACCATCAGATCAGAATTGCTCCAAAAGACCGACATAAGAAAAATTCTGCTACAGAAATGGGATCCTTTCAGTATACAATTATGCCCTTCGGATTGAAGAATGCACCTGCTATGTTTTCTTGAGTAGTCATATGTGCATTTAAAGAATTTATACATAAATTCTTAGAAGTTTATTTTGATGATTGGACTATCTTCGGGTTACTAAAAGATCACATTGCTAGTTTAAGACTTATGCTAGACAAGTGTAGACAGCACCAGATCTCCTTGAATTTGAAAAAGTGTATCTTTTGTGCACCCTTTGGAATTTTGCTAGGTCATATTGTTTGTAAGCAAGGATTGATGGTAGACCCTGTGAAGATAGCAATCATTGTGAATTTTCCTCCTCTGAAGTCTGTTAAGCAACTTCACACTACCCTTGGTCACACTGGATACTACAGGAAATTTGTTAAAGGATATGCCCAGATCACAGCCCCGATGGAGAAACAGCTGAAGAAAGAGATTAAGGTTGAATGGACACTTGAATGTCAAGCAAGTTTGGACATTTTAAAAGAGAAGATGGTGACTACCCCTATTTTAGTATTTCCTGATTGGAATAAGGAGTTTCATATACATGTCAATGCATCCTCCATCGCTCTGGGTATAGTATTGGCTCAGATAGGCGCAGGTAACATTGATCACCCTATTTCCTTTGCAAGTCGCAAACTGTCAACAGCAGAGAAGAACTATACCACGACAGAAAGGGAAGGTTTAGCCATGGTATATGCTTTGCAAAAGTTCCGAAATTATCTATTAGGCTCTTATTTTAAGATGTTCACTGACCACTCTGCTTTGAAATATTTGGTTAACAAACCTGTGCTAGGTGGAAGGATATGTAGATGGATCATCTTGTTTCAGGAGTACGACTTTGAGATCATAGTTAAGCCAGGTAGACTTAACCTGGGACCTGATCATCTGTTGAGGCTTGAGTCAGGGGAAGAGCCCACTAGCTTGGACGAAGGTCTTCCTGACGCCTAGTTATGTACCATCCAAATGGTTGTTGATTACTTTCAGGATATTGTTCAGTATTTGGCTACAGGATACACACCGTCGGAGATGACAACTCAGTAGAAGAAGCAGTTGGTGGTTCGAGCTGCTGATTTTAATTTAATAGCAGGACAACTATACAAGATGGGACCAGATGAAATACTACGCAGATGTGTCCTCAAGCATGAAAAACCATTGATCTTGGCTGAAGCACATTCTGGAGCAGCAGGAGGTCATTATGCAGGGAAAGCTACAACGCAGAAGATTTTGGCAGCCGGGTTGTGGTGACCTACACTTCATAAGGATGCTAGGGAGTACTGCCACAGTTGTGATATCTGTCAAAGGACAGGAAAATAATCCAGGAGGGATGAGATG
This sequence comes from Pseudotsuga menziesii, assembly GCA_001517045.1. Lineage (NCBI taxonomy): Eukaryota > Viridiplantae > Streptophyta > Pinopsida > Pinales > Pinaceae > Pseudotsuga > Pseudotsuga menziesii. The sequence goes on along the minus strand of LPNX010868815.1, from coordinate 1,065,728 downwards.
CCCCTCGTTCCGTAGGTAAATTTAGAGGCCTTTGACAAATGGGCTATTGATTTTGTTGGACCCATAACCCCCCCTGCAAAGAAATCAAGAGCAAGGTATATTATTACAGCAACTGAATACCTTACTCGTTGGGCTGAAGCTCAACCAATCAAGGATTGTAGCGCTGCTACAGCTTCGAAGTTCATCTTCGACAATATCTTAACAAGGTTTGGATGTCCTAGAATTCTTATGAGTGACCAAGGGTCACACTTTTTGAATAAAACTATTGAAGCATTGACTGAAGAATTTCAGGTATATCACCAGAAGAGTACTGCGTACCATCCTCAAGCAAATGGAACTGTGGAAGCCTTCAATAAGATTCTTGAGAAAGCTCTGACCAAGGTTTGTAATATTAATAGGAATGATTGGGATCTCAGAATCCCGGCAGTATTATGGGCTTATAGAACCACTTGCAATAAGTTAACAGGTAACACACCTTTTAGCCTGGTTTATGGGCAAGAAGCAGTTATGCCAATGGAGTATATTGTTCCTAGTTTCAGAATAGCTGCTTTCACAGAGATGGATGACCCAGGTATGTTGAATAAAATTCTATCCAAGATAACAGAACTAGAAGAAGACAGATTCATTGCAGGGTTCCAGCAGCAAGTGCAGAAGGCTAGAGAAAAATCATGGCATGACAGGCATATCAAAAAGAAGCAATTCCAGAGTGGTGATATTATACTCTTGTATGACAGCAATTTCATGAAGTTCCCCAAAAATTTTAAGACCCATTGGAAAGGACCTTACATAGTTCATAAAGTTAGTGATGGTGGTGCAGTCTAGTTAGCCAAATTAAACAGAGAAACTTTGCCTTCCATGGTGAACAGAAGTCGGTTGAAGAAGTACAGGGACAAACTGGGACCCTCTAATTAGATATAATACAATAAAGAAGAGTCTAAGTACCAAGAACAGTTGAAAGTGGGTACTAGACTATAATTAAGCTGTCAAAAGGTCGCAGGTCGCGCATCACATGTAAAGTCGAAGGTCCTTAGCATGGCGCAGCTAAAAGTTGAGTCGCAGATTAAAATTATGACTGCCCGGGAAGATCAGATTTGGCGGCACTGGCACGTGCTCTACATTGACCATCCTCAATGATGAGATTTTATGAAATCTAGTGGCGCATGTATGATATCCATGACACTTGGATCAGATCCGCTATCCATCATGACCCATTATCACACATCCTGATCACCAGAGTCCTTAAAAAGACATCCAACTCCCACAGTTCGCCGTCTATAGTTCTGCAGTTCAGACCATGTCGAATGACTATATAGCCCAGAAGTTGTTACGAGCGGTCAGAGAGAGAAGTCTAAAGAATCTTCTGAACAATCCGCCGGAGTAGACATGCCTGACCAAGGCACAAAGAAAGGCAGAAGTTCGCTCTAAGAGATCCGAAGAAAGGCAGAAGTGTGCTCTACGTCGCACAAAGAAAAGCCCCGGTCTGCATGGGAAAATTCTACAACATCCCAAGCTGTAGTCTCCTGGGTTAGCAGAAACAGGGCAGCTATTTGTCTTATGCACCTTGACAAGTAATTCTGAGGGGACCCGAAGTTGTGGATGGTCAAGTGCTCGGCAAGCAGATTGAAAGAGGGGGGCTGCTGACAGCTTCAGAAGGTTGTTACCAGCATAAAAAGTCCAAAGGAAATGCACAAACAGCCAACGACCATATGAATGGCTTCAGCACACTGCACACTACCTATCACCAGCAAGATTCTCCCACCAGAAGAGTCGCAGAGTGCCCCGGGACGGGCCACAAGTGAGTCTTAGGGGCTTGTTGGGGCTCCGACCCTAAGGGTTCTTAGTTTTGGTAACTCCGCGGTTTTTGTGGAAGTGTAAGTGGAGTTACAACCCAAAATAGTCTTAGGGGTGTCATGGGTGGGTCGAACCCCCTTTTTGTAATTAACCCTTGGTATAAATACAGGGTTAGGGTTTTGGGCGCCCATGGTTTAAGGCCATGGTTTTGTAACAGTGCGCTATATAAATAGGCACTTATGTAAAGAAGTAGGGTTAGGTATTTTATGATTATCTTGCGAAGCTATTGTAATGCGAAGATAAGAGATTGTATAAGGGTTTTTGTAAGAAGGTTAAGTCCCAGCTGTGTGCATGGACGACCTCTGCAGCTGTGTGCGCAGAGGGGTTTGTGGTGAAAAGGAAGATTTGCAGCTGTGTGCACAGATCAGAACTGTCGTTTTAGTTGTAAAGAGTTGAATAAAATGCAGTTCTGTGGACGTAACCCCTACATTGGGGGTGAACCACGTTACATCTAGTGTTGTGGTTCATTTGTGTTGATTTGTTATTATATTTTATGCACTGCTAAGTAAATAACTGATAAAGTAAGATTGCTGTTAATAACTAGCTTCACTGTGAATTCCCAGATAAGGGTTGTGCAAGTAACTGTTTGTTTATCTAACCACGAAGCTACATATTTGATAATAGAAGCATTGTGTTAAGTGATTATTAAGAGTTAAAGACTAAAGGTACAGTAAGATTCTCTCTTCTGCTTGCAGAAACCTGATTCTGCGTCACCCCATAGCTGTTTCAGGTGAGACTGTAGCCTATTCGTAGGCTGCTGCCGAAAGGGCCAACACTGTGGGTCTTTTGTTGGTGCGAAGTTAAAGGTAAAACCTGGGTCTGCCCAGTTAGCCAAACAATCGCCACGTACAATATAGATAGATCAGAATCTCCATGATGAAGATATATAATGGATCAAGATATCCATAATGGCTAAAGATATCTGACATACACTAGAATCAAGTCACAAGAGCTGAAATCTCATGAACACTGGCACGATTAAAGATGTAGCATATATGAAATGCCACCAATCTAGAAGGTCTTATACATAATTCACTACGAGTACATGTCCTACTATGTGAATAAAGGGGTCGAGGTTGAACATAGTAGTCCATCGTCTGATTACCGGTCATTGATGTATACCGTTAACAGATGCGAGATCACCCACCGATAATGAAAATGGGAATCAAGGTACTAGAGTGCAAACTAACAAGTGTGAATAATTGTGTTGAGGTTGAACACTTTAGAGAATCCATCGATCAGGGGACATTGATGTATTCCCAAAACTGTTGATGGCAAGAGAACCTGCCACTGATGACTACAAGTCTCAAGGCACTCAAAATGAATCTAGATTCCTATCCCAGAATAAATGATCTAAATTCAATGGGATGAAATCCACCTTTGGAAGGAGGGCATTAAGGCATCCCTCATCATCCAACATGAGGTACTCAACAAAGTTGTATAATGTGGAAGGACTCGATCATAATGTGCACGAACCAGTATCAATATCGGGAATGGCCGACATGCAAAGTCAAGAGAACTAGGAATGGTCGACTCAGGTTTCAACTTCCTTCGAACAAGAGAAAAAAGGTGAATGGTAGCTGAATGTAGGCAGCATAGACTCAATATACAAAACTGGGACATCTCTGCGACACAAGAGGCATCGACAGAGGTTCCATAGGGACTAGAAGCTTAACCAGTCGATGGAGATAAACTCAGAGAAATGAGTATAGCTCCTAAAGTCAAACTATTAACCCAACCAATGGATGTGATATACAGTTCTCTGTTTGAAGGCAACATGACTCGAATGCTGCCAAAGATAACATCTTTTCCTATCCAGCTTTTTGTTTTTTTTGTTTTTTTGGACTTTTTCAAATATTTTGAAAAGCTTGAAAAAGAATAAAAGTGCTTTATAGTTACAGACTAGGAGGAGACGAGTGTCAAGGGGCAAACAAACTAGTTCCAAGCAGCAGAACATACCTATGCTCAATGCAAGGACACATGTGTAGGATAACGACACTCGAGGGAAAGTCCCCTCCCGATAAAAAAATGGGGAATCAAGCTGCAAAGGATATGTAAAATGGTTCTGCGTGGCTAGACATCAGACAAGCTCAGGCTATATAGATGATAATCAAAGTCAGGGAATCTGACATAAGGCTCAATAAGGAAATTAAAACTCATGATAATGAAATTACAACTTGACATAAGGGAGTCCTGGGGAAAAAGGGCCAGCAAAAAGATCAAGAGGAGTATGAGGCTCTTGCGCAAAGTCATGGCGATACTATACAAAGGACTCCCACACCCTAACGGAAAAATGTTGGCATGGGCGCCAAATGTAAAACCGGAACTAACTAGGGCACCCATGTATGGTCAAGCTCTACCATTCACTTCATGTCACTTCTAAAAGCAACAAGAAGGTTCTATGACAAGATAGAATGGGTTCGTACCTAAGGTTATAATGAAATGGTCATAAGGTCATGCAAAGTGCAAATGGATGTGAAACCTAACCTATATGCCAGTTTAGACATAATACCTAAAATTGACACGAACAGGTCAAAACCACGGTTAAAATGACGCTCAAAATGGACTCCTACACCATCAAATTAGTCCAAAATGGTCCGAAACGATCCAGAACTATGGAAAGTGGGTAAAAAATTTCAAAAATTTCAATTTTTTTTTATAAATAGTAAAAAATTAAAAATTTCCATATCATTTGAAATTTTTACCCATTTGAGCTCAAAAATTCCAATGCAAATTCCAGGAGCTTCGTCCAGCGAAATTCAACACCATTTGTTCCAAGTAACTCCTCATGTCCTCATCTTCCTATTTCATGCAAAAATTTTCAATTTCCATTGTCAATTTTAATTTTTAGGGCCAATCTAAAATAGGCATTTCGGCCCACGCAGATATCGGGGTTTTTTCCACGTATAGGGCTGTCCATACGCAGAAATACCTTCCAAAACCGCGTACATATGCAGCTGTTTTGCAAACAGTCACATATGCAGCCACGCATAAGGATTTTTAAGGTATATAATGACAAAAAATCATTTTTTATGTGCAGGATGGTTCTAGAATGAAGGGAGAGGGAACATGGAGATGTAGAAAAGGTTGTTCAAGGTGACTTAATGGCTCAACAAGCTCTTCGTGCATGTGGTTTATATAAGTTTTAGTGTCTTGGAAGCCTAAGGGACAAACCAAGACTCCTGCAGATGCTAGTAGATTACTGGGATCCAGACTCAGAGTCTTTTCATATCAACGGGATGTATCTCACTATAGAGATTGAGGACATATATTTTATTACTGGATTATCCCGACGAGGAGAGGTGGTGAACCTACTCTCTCATGGGCCCAAAGGTGGAATTACCATTGATGCGTACATTGTGGTATACTATTTTCCAGACACAGAAAAGGTTGGGAGTCAAATCCCGACAAAATCGATCTAGGTACTAGGACTGAAGGCCATACTATTGGCACTCAGCAAGATATCCAGTCTAGCTTCACTCCACTAGGCCTCGCGCCATTGATGTTCTATGCGGTGGAGTGTATGAGACCCACAATGTACGATTGGAGCACTGCGCTATTGAGTAACATGAAGCAACAGCTCAGTGACTGTAAGATGGGCAGGGTGAGAAACTTCAGTTTCAGCAGCATACTAAGCACATTCTTCTTTGAGCGTGTACCAGGGCTAAGCCCTAGAGTGGAAATTCCTCCACACGGAGTTCAAGATCCAGCCCAATGATGTTGGACAAATGTTATGCATAGACTGGGCGGAGGTAGGGTGGCTAACCCCTACCTAGCGGACTTCTTTCCATGGTGGTGGCGGTAGATCATTGCCATCGATGACTATCCCTATGCAGGGATAGATTTCTAAGGAGATCCAGACATGCCTCTACCACCAGGAGCGATATATGGTGACATAGGTAACGAATGCCAAACCCTCTTTTAAATTTTTTTGAACTAATAATTTTGTTTTTGTTTTTTGATATATTGACTCAAAAGACATGTTTTGGTGTGACGACACATAGTGACAATCTATCATGTGTATGCAAATGTTGGACCACGGTGACCAGATGGTTTCCCTCGTCATAAACAGAGGGGAAGAGGAGATGAAATCATGGGTGTGGATAAGGAGCAAACATTCCAAGGCATCCACACAAACTTTGTATGTTTGACACACAAGGTACCCATGGTGCAAGTCAAGGACTTGCCTGAGGCCATGCAGCGCAGGGTGGTTGGTGTACCACGGGTATGGGTTCGATTGTTTTGATGACTAGCTAGAGTTGTGGTGTGCTACCACAGTCAAAACCCTCGTCCTCCTCCTTAGGCTTAGATACCTGATAGTGTTTCATTTTTGTACTACCGTGTATTATATTTTGGTGGCTCAGAAGCCCCATTTTTGTATTATTACAATTATGTATTATGACGTCACATTTTGGATGTTTAATGAAATTTTTTTATGATGATTGATTTTATTTATTTATTTGTGTAAAAATTTATGTTTGTAATATGCTTACGATCGATGAGACAAATGCCAATATAACACATAGTTAACATATGAGTCAGCAACTTGATGAAAAATTCCTAAAACATGTATGTATTTTATGTTCTCAAATTGCCATTCTAGCAATCTCACATGTCAGAATATTTGTAATAATGTCGGATCCCTAATATGATACAAGCCATTAAGCTGTGAAACCACTAACTATGAATCAAGACATACCTCAAGAGAGAGAACACCATGTGAAATGGCATCCCGCAATAACTCGATAATGGCACTATATTCAACAACATTGTTCGAAGAAGGCCATAAACATATGCCTCCTGAAGACAATACCTGACCCGTAGGAGTATAAATCATCCAAGCAGTAGAAGCTGAGTTTTGAGTGTGGTGGTTAGCACCATCAGTGAATCCTATGCAAGCGAAATACTCCATTGACATCTTCCATAAGAAATGAAAGCTAATCAACAAACCCAATCACCATAAGAAAACCTAACTGTGCAAAAAATTGTACAATCATATACACTAATTAGCCCTGGCTGAAGATCATGCATAGTATTTTTTAAGATAGAGCCCATTTCTAGGCTCCACCAAGGATGTCCCTTCATAATCCACTAACTCATAGGCACCCTTCTCTAACACATGTTTGAATACGTAAGGACCATGCCACATGGGATTAAACTTCCATGCCCCCAAGGGTTCTTTAGATTGATCCCATAAAAGGACCAAATCACCTTCACTAAACCTCCTCGAATGAACAGACTTATCATATTGGACCTTAACGTGATGCTTATTTACTTCTAGAGCCACTAAGGCATCTCGGCGCTGCTCATCAAGCTGCTCTAAGTGGACCAAATGTTCCTCCAATGCGGAAGTGTCTTGTAAAAGCTCTATAGCTGGCTTCAACGAAGGTATTTTGCATTCAACTGACAAGACAAAATCCACCCCATGTACGAGCTGCTATGGAGAGAAACAGGTGGCAATCTTAACCATTGACCTATAGGCCCACAAAGCAAGATATAACATGATATTCCAATTCATCTTGCTTTATGCGATGGTTCATTGGAGAATGGACTTAAGTGATTTATTCACTACTTCAACCTGTCCATTCGTCTGAGGTTAATAAGAAGAGGAGTGCTCCTGCTTATTCCCTAACATCAAAGCCAAATATTCCATCATTCTATTCTGAAAGTGCCTACCATGGTCAGTGACAAGCTCTTTCGGAATGCTGAACCGAGTAATAATTTGGTTGAAAACGAAATGCGCGGATGTCTCACCCTCAGATTTAATCATGGGCATAGCCTCATCCCATTTCATGAAATAATCGACATCCACTATAATGTGATGATGCCCCCCAGCCAAGGCTGGGTTGCAATCCATGAAGTCAAGCCCCCACTTGGTGAAGGGACCAGCTGTGATAATTGGATGTAACAGGGTAGGATGTGAGCGCATATTGCATGCAAACACCTGGAAAGGGTGACACTTATTTACCACATTGACACAATATTTGAAGATCGACGACCAAAAATATCCCACTCTCAATATTTTTTGGGCTGTAGAAAGCCCAAATAAATGACCACCACACACCCCTCCATGGCAATCATTTAGGACAACCTCATCCTCATCATGGGTTAAATAACGATGTAAACTAGAATCTACCCCACAGCGGTACAATGTGTTATGCACTATAAGGTAGTTCTTAGATACATGACATAATCGTCGTCGATTATCCCATGAAAGGTGAGTAGGGACCTTCAACGTTTGCAAATATATAATGATATCCCCTTACCATGGGTCCAAAGTTGAGATAAGGAAAATATGCTCGTTGACAAATGTATCCTCATAAACCTCCTCCTCCTCCACACTTGGAAAATCCAAAATAAGATCCACAAAGATCAATGATTACTTCAATTTCTCCGAAATGAATTCGAGATCGAACTCTTGCAAAATAACAATCCACTTATTATATTTTCCCCTGATCATCCTTCTAGTGAGGACGAACTGAAATGGATTGACATGAGCTACTACCAAGGTCTGGCAAAGGAGAATGTAATGTCTCAATAACTGAACCACATGCACGGTGGCCAAGGAAAGTTTCTCCACATGAGAATAATGGATTCCCACATCAATAAGGTTTCAGCTCAAATAATATATGACATTCTTGTGGAGCTCCTCATCTTCCTGAACCAAAACCATACCAACCGTCTCCATGGACGTGGCCACATAAATAAAAAAATCACGGCTATAGTCAGGTGGACTAAGCACAGGGGCCGATGCTAAAGCTCGCTTAAGAGCATCAAAGGACTCCTGGGCCCCCTCTTCCCAACAAAAAGTAGTGTCCTTCTTTAAAATACACATAAATCCTTTAGTCAAATTGGAAAAATTAACCACGAATCTCCGCAAGAAATTTTCCATGCCTTGTAAAAAATGAAGATGTCTAATATTACGCGGGGGAGACAATTGAAGTATTGCCTCAACCTTTAAAGGATCGACTCTTATACCCTCCTTGGATACATAAACCCTAGAAGCGACCAACTGTCACGCAAAAGATGCACTTATGAGGATTTAACCTAACCTGGTAATGGTGACATCTTTCGAATACTAATCTCAAATGGTATGGATGCAACACTCTCAGATGAGAATGAGTAGTAAGATCATCCAAGTACACTTCGATAATCATTTCAATATCATGAAAAATTAAGGTCATAACCCGTTGAAATGGGGCTTCGACGTTTTTAAGACCGAAATGCATCTTTCAATATGCAAACGTACCCCAAGGGCAAATAAATGCAGTTTTATGTTGATCATCGGGTTTGATATGAATCTGATTATATCCGGAAAAATCGTCCATGAAGGAGAATACCTCGCTTCCCCCACACTCATCCAAAATCTAATCAATAAATGGTGTGGGAAAATTATCCTTAGGACAAGCACGATTTAAATCATAGAAATCGGTGCATATACAGATCACTCCCTGATTCTTATCAATTGGAACTAGGTTTAAAACCTACTCTGTCAAGGGAACGGGATAGATAAAACCAGCTTTTAACAGTTTCTTTATATCAGCCTTAATAGCGGGTGCTTTTCTAGGATTCACTACATGCAAACGTTGTCGAATGGGCTTCGCATTCGGATAGGTATTAATTTCATGTTCGGCAATATGAGGGTCGATACCTGGCATTTCCTTGTATGACCAAGAAAATATGTGATGAAACTCTTAAAATAGCTCGGTATACTCCTTGATCTCATCAGGGGAACAGTCTGCCCCAATGTAGACGTTCTCAACTTTGCCAGGATCGCAAGAAATATTGATAGGAATAGTAGGTGATAAGTTCACCATGTTCCCATCAGCCATCTGAATAGGAGAGCTCAATGGAACCACAAGACTACCAAACTTCTCTCTAAGAATATCCCTAAAGTCCTCATGCTCCATATGGTTAAGCTCGGGAAGAAAATATGATCTATGATGCAACTCTTCCCAAGGTGTCTCAACCCCAGACATGGCCTCAATAATGGCTTCATCTGATAGAAAAACATCATCAAGGAAATCATGTGCATGAGAGGACTCAACTACCCATGCAGGCAGCACATACGGGTCGTCCTCCTTCATCCGTGAAGAGGAAGGACTAGGCTCTACAACACAATCAAGATTTGCTTGATATGCTATCATTGTTGCAGGAAACAACACATCTGTTTCAATAGGTCCATTCGAAGGACTCGGTGAAAGAAGAATCCAAGGATCTTCCATACGGGTAGTGTGAAAAGACACCGACTTCAACGAAGATGAAGCCCCACCGAAACTAGATCCAATCATAAGAACGAGCGTAAGACAACTAAAGGTCCCCATAAGAGATGGATACATACCCACACACACACTCCCAGTTTCTAGCTGAGAATGATCGATAATTAGGATAGAAGCTCCCGATGATGCACTAACACTCGGATTATGGAACTATGTCTGATCAATTGTAACAATCTTCCCATTAAATGGAAAGCATACTACTCGAAATAGAGAACAGGCTACAACTTGCAAACTATACATCCAATTCTAGCCCAGTAAAAGATTGTAGTCAAGGGGAGCATCAACCACCTTGACCTTGATCGCGATGGTCTTCCCTCCCAATTAGACCTTAAGAGAAGGAAGAATCGCATGCAGCCAAAAGGATATACCATCAAAGGCAGTCAACATGGTAGTAGATTGAGACAACTCGGGAGAACCCAAACCCTTCCAGCATGACAAAGACATCATGGAAGCAACAATGCCTTTGTCAATCATAGTGTGTTTGACGGTCATATTAAGACACTCTACATGAATCAAAAGAGACACATAGTAAGGCAAGCGAGGTTGTAGTCTCATGGTTTCAAATTTGATCACAGAAGAAGAGTTATCATCATTAATCCCAAGAGCAGAAAGCAAGGCCTTCCTTTGCAGAGGACAAATCTGAAGTACTTCAAGTGCGACATCGCACAAGGATTTTGGCCCAAATCCTCGACAACGGAATAGTTTTGGGTAGCTTGGGCATTAGGATTGTGCCTCGAATGCTTTAGTAATCCCTTAGGAATGTGAGGTGCAATTTCAGGTTTATCCATAGGGTTTTCGATACGCAAAGGGATCTCGGGTGGAGCGGGTTATTTTCCAAGGTCTGGTTGTGACGAACCATAATCTTTTGCACGAGTCTCAACCTAGTAGCACATACCATGTTGATGCAACCATGACCAGTATTGGCTCTCGACAGATTTTGATCTTCGCCCGACACATAATGAGGATCATTGGTCATCGAGTTCATATTTTAATTATGGGGTAAAGGATTGGTTAGCACAGCTGGGCCCTGTGCTATGAATCTCGAGGCATATTCCATATGAGTGAACAAGTGAGTGAGGTGGTCCTTCTTACACAATTTGCAAGGAAAATTAACCTTACGTTTAGACTTAGCATTGTGGGCATTCTTGTCATTAAACTTAGCATTTTCATTCTTGTTCCCACCCTTACATTTATTTTTACCCTTTTTATTATTCCTTCTGGGCTATTGGTTTCCCTTCTGGTCCGACGATTGCACGAAAAGTACAAACCATTTGGGTGGGTTAGGATGAAGCCATGGCTTGCCCCAAAGTGGATTGATTAATAAACAACTGGCTCACTTGTTTCACAACCGAATCCACAGGTTTGGCACTTCTACAACCCACAATGCCATCGGCATGTGGTCCAGGCTTGATCTTGGGATCAAAACTAGAATGTGGATTGTTAGGTATGATCTCATACAAAAGCCTGGATTGAGCATAGATCAAATCCAAATCCTGTGCCCTAAATATTTATTGTTCCTCGTTTTGGAATCCGAATGTAGAAACATCCTTCACGATGTAAGGTAACAACGATTTGAGGAACCACTCAAGGAGAAATTCCGGTTTTATGAAGGATTTAATCAACCTCTTCTGTTTACGCCACTCTTGGATATGATCTGAGATATGTGTGGCTTTGTCTTGTCAAAATGTCTAAAAGAGTTATGTAACAACATTGTAACGCACAGGTAGCTGGAAGTGATTGAGGAAAGTCATGGCAAGGTCGTCGAACAAAACGAATGCCCCCTTGGTAACTCTATATACCATTTCGTTGTAGGCTTGGTGAGGGTGCGTTGAAATAGCCTTAAACGGATTGATTTGTCATGTAAGGAATTGGAAGAGCACCAAAGGTGAAAAGTAGTGACATGTTCACTAGGATCTTCTCTTGCTTTTCCCTCGAACTTGGGGATGTCCGAGGGAAGCTTGTTAGGGACAGCCAGCCAAGCTGGGTCATGAGATACCGGATCGTTTATAAGTCTTGATAAGTTAGGTAAGTTCAACATTGCAAGGAAAGGGAGCCTAGTTTGAGCCAGTCTATGCCACACTCCCTGATAGTTCTGGTTCATATAAGGCTGATTACTGTAAAAACCATGGCCTTGGCCATAATATCCTCCTCCCATTTGACCCGTGTAGGGCTGCATGGAAGCATTATGATGTGGTGTACCTTGACTATGCGGTGCTACAAATCCATAATTAGAAGAGTAAGTAGGCTGTTAATACCCATACCCATAGGGTTGATAGTTCTGTCCATACTGCGGTCCATAAGATTGTCCATGAGAAGCTCCATAAGGTGTCCCATGAGAAGCTCCATAATTAGGGATATGGGGAAATCCTTGTGATGGACTGCAAGATGATCCAGAAACAAGAATATGACCTCCCAAGACAACAGGGGGTACTTGACTATGAGATACTACCGTGCGAGCAGTCGCAGTACGAACATGGCTAGTAGCAATATTTTGGCCTGAAGGACCACGTGAATGAGGGGGAGGAAGGGTTGTCAAAAATGCATTCAAAAGAGTAGGATTTGAGGATGAAGGGACATGTGAAGGGATGTAAGTGGTGTTCCCTACGGTCAGTCATCTCGATTCTGGTATCCGCATATGACTACTAACACTAGGTCTAGGAAGTACATGTGACGTAGCTTCCACCACTGGGATGGAAGGTGCAATGTGACTAGTGCTCCCAAATAGCTCCGCATGGAAAGGAATAGGAGTGCCCCCAGGCGTAGTGCTAGGTTCAATTTCTGACTTGGCATGATGTGCCAGATCGTGTGCAAGGATATCAAGCATGCCATAATGAATATAACTAGTGTTTATGGGTTCATGATGAGTCTCATCACCTGGTAACCAATACCGGTGACCTATGAATGAGGGATCATAACTAGAATGTGAAGGTATTTCTGGTGAAGGATCATATACAGGATTAGAATCTACATCCCCAACCTCATGAGCTGGAGAAGACATCTCAGGAATCTCATCCTCATGATCTCCCATCGTGTGTGAATCAATGTGAGAAGTAGTCCGCCTGGACTGTCTGTTTCTCTCTCCTAAAGGAGGAGGAGACGTGGAAGGTGGAAGTCCTACTAAACGATGAGAACGGTGAAGTGTCGCACCCGAATCCACAATGACTCAAAAATGAAAAAGACTATCTAATTACGCAAACCCTAGGAAAACTATCGTGCACAGAGCATACACGTATACAATGTAAAGCCAAATTACAAGCAAACAAAGGCAGGATATGTGAGCTCCCGAATGAAGCAGGTATGTCTCACCTAGGAGAGGCTTGAGACTCCCATACACAACAAGCGGAGGTTCATAACCAATTATAGTGGCCCTTAGCTTCAACGCATATAGAGACTGTGTTGTCTAACCCCTACCTGGCTAGGACACCTGCAGAATACTCTGTGAAGTACCCCCTTGATAACCTAGGTAAGGAAACTAAGGTCACCTCAATATAATCAATGCTCAAGCAGATAGTCGCAGGAAGGATTGACCGTATGGGCAGGGTAGCAAAGCCCGAAACTCTCGAAATAGCCCCTAGATACGAATACAATCCTAGAAATATCTCCGGTGCTACTTAGTTATGACCAAGGGTCATCCCAATCAATAACCGCTCACACTGCCTCATGCTTAACTCCCTTGTAAGAGGAGGATCCTAAGAAACACTAATTATATAAAGAAATTTCACTCTCTCACCTGGACAGACACATAAATGTTTCATTTAGTATTCTTGGAGAATTTACTCACAATGAACTATTCGAAGACCCTAAAACCTAATCTTGTTGGTGCACCCTATAAAAGAAAAGAGTGTAATTCCTTTTATTATGCTTTTATTTTAATTGGATTATTACTCAAAAGGGAAAATGGTCATGCAACTAATCATGGTATGACACAACAAGAAGTAAAATGAACACCTAACAATCAATGCAAATGCACTGTGTCGAATGAAAAAAATGGGGTATGCTACTACGTGAAGTGCAAAATTTTCCTTCAAGTGAATATGCAATCATTCCTATATGAAAATCTGACTAATACTTCTCCAAGCAAACCTAATTCAAGTACCATGCAAAATGAAAAATGCAACAATGCATAATGATGTAAAAATAAAATGACACAGTGCATTTGCAACAATGCAAATGCACTATGTCGAATGAAAAAAATGGGGTATGCTACTACGTGAAGTGCAAAATTTTCCTTCAAGTGAATATGCAATCATTCCTATATGAAAATCTGACTAATACTTCTCCAAGCAAACCTAATTCAAGTACCATGCAAAATGAAAAATGCAACAATGCATAATGATGTAAAAATAAAATGTTTTTGTATTTTTTGAATTAAAATGAGATAATAAATAAAAAGTATGACTCTACAACCCCTAGACTCTGCAAGCACTATCAGACAGTACCCAAGCAAAGCACTAAGGTAAAAGATACAATTATGACTCTACAACCCCTAGACTCTGCAAGCACTATCAGACAGTACCCAAGCAAAGCACTAAGGTAAAAGATACCTAATGCACTAATCCTGAAACAAAAAATAGAAAATGCAATGACAAGAACATTCTAAAAAAATTCAAACTAAAAAGTGTCTTTGGTCAGAAACAGGGGTGTATACAGACTCCAGAAGCATCCAAGAAGACTCAGTAATTATCCAAACTCACCCATCAACACTTAATATTCCCCAAAAAGGAAAAACTCAGGGCATATGCGACTGTGTGTATAAAACCCACCTATATATGTGGATATCCCAGTAAAAACTACGTGTACACATGACTGTGAAGATAAAACTCACGTACAGGAAGAAAAAGAGATAAAAAAGAAGGTAAACAGACAAGTTGAGACAAAATTTACTCCCATCAAACACTACTAGCCAAACATGCCCCCAGACCCGACTCAAAAATAGAGAAATCAGAGCAATTCAAGAACACTGAATGCCGATAAAACCTCCAAAGGAAATGACTAGGAACTCCTGAGTATGGTCGCTAGTTCTGTTATGGAGAAAACTTCCTATGGCTTGGGGTACCACAACAGACAAAGTAACTGCATAAATCAATCCTTTCCCATATGCAAGAGATACAAAACATCTAACACTAAAGGATCTCGAAACATACCTTATTCTCGACGGTTGATGTAGATCCTCGTTGAGCTTTTCCACTCTCGCTTGTATTAATAATTTGCTCTCTCAACATTCAGCAAACAAGACAAGCATGCTATATAATGGTCTTAGACCTACTCTAGCATATATAATCAATAACATATAAACATTTAAAAGAATCCATGGATTCAATACTCATTTAAATACACATTATTGGACAGGAAAAGATATTTCTATTAATATAAATCAGAGATTACAATAGTGACAACCTCTGTCGGCACATCTGCGAACCGGAGAAACTGAGTCCTCCACCTGGGCCTCCACCACTTCAATCCTCCATATCTCGATAGCAAGATCACAAGTAAATGCAAGCTTGAGAATAACACAAAGTTATCCAAGGGACAAAGGGCTGCAAACTCAAGTATAAACTCCAACAACAATGGACTATAGTTTTATTTCTCTTCAATTCCTCCCCTTTCAATGTATCCAAAGGGTTCCTTATATAGTGCTTCAATGGGGTAATGGAAGGTCAAATCCGAGCGATCTCAAGGCATATGGAAGGCTGAGAGACAAGTGACTTGGATAAACATCAAGGAAAACTCCAAAATTATTTGGCATTTTGCACACATCCCGATGTACGCGAGTTTGAGGGTCATATCTGCATATATACGTGAGAATAGATTTAAAAGTCATGTATGGAAAATAATGCATGCTTTTAGGGATAAACTTGGAAACATCAAAGGTACAAAATTGGTCCATGGGGTCCAAAGAGTCTGCAGAGGGACAGGGAAGGCCATAAAGGTGTGATCCACCATCAACTGTAACAAGACTTATCTTTTAAGGTGAGATAGATAGTTGATTTTCTTCCTTACTGCAAGCTGTTGAGGCCTGGAAATTCGCAGGAAAAAATAGCAAGGGATTCTCCCCAGTCAACGTTCCCAACTAGCCTGTGACTGTTTGGTGTAGGGAATCCGTCCGGTTTGCAGTCCGGCTACCATAGGTCAAGTAACAAAAGGGTTTACTGGTTGCAGCCCGGTCCACCATATGTCTTTTGTATTTTTTACTTAAAATATGATATGCACATGCCTAATTAACCATTCAGGGTGATAAAGGATGCAAGGAGTAGTCACAATGTGATGCACAGGTTCTTACCTCTCGTCTTAGAACTCACAAGCATCTAAATCACATATGCAGCGATAAAGTAAAACTAACTAACTATCTATCTATCTATCCCCGGGGAGCCAAATTGTAACTTATTTATGAGTAATGTATATTGTGCATGCATTATAAAGAGAAATTAGAGATAGATAATATTCCTTCCTACAGCACATGAACGGTTAAAGATATTTAGACAATCAGATAGCCAATTGTTTTATGAACAGCATGCACTACTCATGGTGGTAATTTCACAGAATAAACCAGAAATAATTTAAACCAGAACATAGGCTCTAATAGTTAGAATGATCTCACAGTTAATGGACAAAAACTGGAAAAACGAAATAGTTCATCTTTCACCAATCCATAGCATAGCATTTGAACGTCCCACCAAACTTTCTCCGATAGGCAAACAATAATTCTTTATTGCAAAAAATGGTAGTTCTTCTTACAATATCTCTTTACATGTCTAACTGGGAAAATCCCCTTCCCATTCTAACTTTCAAATATTTAAACTAAAACAATAGACCGTTTGGGCTGCCCCCCAAACGTGTGATACTTCGGTTCCTCAAACGTTTCATATCCCTATTTTTTATCCTTTCTGCGCACTCAAGATCCGCTGAGTAACTGACAGACCTTTCAGGACTGCGCCTTTGTTGCTTTTGATTTTTTCCTTCGAATTGGCTTGCACTCCTTGAGATCCTGTCAGTTTCGGTCTAAACTTCTCCCCGCAATAGTCTGAATAGTCTCTTGGATGCTCCTGCAATTAAACGACAATTTATCATTCATTGGGACTGTATTTTCAAGAGAATCAAACCATGTTAAATTATAACAACCACAACGGCTAAGCAGCAAGAAACGCCATGCGCTGCATTAATGTTAGGAAAATTGACAAGCGCCGACACTATTATCCCTTCTACCTACGGGTTCAAAATAAATCACCAACGATAGGAAACAAAGAACTCATCGGCGGCTTAGAACGCTAACATCGGTAGGGTAGACCTATTCACAGCCACATATGCGGGTCTTAATAGGCGATGGGTACTGCAAAAACACTTAAGCACATCGGAGTCTAAAAATTTAAGACCTAAGCTGTGGCGGGAAAACTTCCAATCAGAAATCGGAAGGACAACGACATTGGAAGCCAAGTGCTTTGCACAGCCGCAACGGCGGAAGAGAAAAGGCTACAGACATGCGACACGCATCGACGGGTGGAGCGTTTTTTATTTCGGGTAGCTAGCTGGTTTGGGAGCCGCAACGGCGGAAGCAAAATAGACAACAACCTCTGATCTAAGTGATAAAAAACTTTAAAAAAATGGCAGTGATTGAAACTATTTCACCTCCGAAGCAGTGCTTTTCAAAAACACTTGATCCGATTCATCTTCGACTAACAAAAACCAGAATCTAACATCTACGACCCATAGCAAATTCCAACACAAGCAATTTCTAAAAACCAGGACGAAAGTTCATCTTTGAAAAACATTCAAAATTAAAGCATGACCAAAAATTCACGGCTCTAATTGATTCAACGCAACATTAAAATCGTAAAGGGGGGTCCAAAATTTAAAGAATTTGGGGAGAACAGTTGCAGCCGCAACAATTGGAGACTACCTAGTGAACCTAGATCTCTAGACAATTTCTTCCTTAAGTAACAGAATGTTTAACAATAAAACCAACATGTTGAATTCTTCTAGATGTATGGATTTCCCAAATGGGAAATATATGTACTTTAATCATTGAGGGTAGTCCAATTTAGGAAAATGGAAACCAAGATTTCAAAGTCAAGATAACTCTTTCGAGGCCAGGAATATGAGTTTCATTTTTACCTCTGTCTTTGGGTAGCTTCCAGCTTGGACACCATAGGATCGTAACATATGGTAAGCAGAAATATTCATTTGTTCCTCATTCCCATGCCATTTTGCACATTTTTTGTGCTTTTGGACTTTTGTCCTTTTGAGTCCTTCTCCTGCCTTTCTTTCTGAATTTTTTATTCAGGCTCCTCTATCCATAATGTCCTTTTGTGTGAGAGATGTATTTAATTTTCAGCTCACGGATGGAGAAGAAATTTTGGCAATTTTATACTCATATGATTTAGTACTTTGTTTTGATACATATTGCTTTCTTAGGAGTTTTGACTCTTCTTAGCCTTTTGGCTTTCAATTCTTGGTATGGAATCATTTATATATAATATACTGTTTACCCTACTTCCTTTCCATGAGTCTTTTGTTGTCACCCCCTAGGACATTTTTAAGTGTGAGATGGATGGAGCCTTGAAATAGTATTCTAGACCCTTTGACTCTAGTTTATTTCACAGGGGTTAAGCAGGACTTCAATGCATACATAGCTATTTGGGAAAACTGCTAAACTAGAAGAAATTCTATCAGATAAAACCATAATACACAGTCTTATAATCAAGGATTTTAGTTAGTCTAGAATTCTAATGTTTTCCATGCAACCGCGGGTTTGCCTCTTTATTTGAAATCGACAGAAATTTAAACTAAAACAAAACTGAACTTCATGACTCAAAGACTCAAAAAGATGACCAAGCCAGATTATTTATAT
Organism: Pseudotsuga menziesii; assembly: GCA_001517045.1. Classification (NCBI taxonomy): domain Eukaryota; kingdom Viridiplantae; phylum Streptophyta; class Pinopsida; order Pinales; family Pinaceae; genus Pseudotsuga; species Pseudotsuga menziesii. The sequence continues at coordinate 1,046,753 of LPNX010868815.1, read as the reverse complement.
ACAAGACAGAAGAAGACAAATGAAACTCAGGAAAAATAAGGCTTGAGAACTAAACCATTTACTGGCAAGTTCTCTTCCCACCCTTGCAGATCTTGTAATTTATAAGTGGAAGGGCCAAGATTTGCCGCAATCTAGAAAGGGCCTACCCATAACTGCTAGAATTTCATGTGTTTTCCTTTCTCATCATGGGGGTGGTCCCACTTGAGGACCAAATCTCCCACTTCAAAGTCCTTTGTTCCTACCTTGTGCTTGTCGAACGATCTCTTTATTACCTCTTGTTGTTGTTTAAAGCGCTCTCTGGCCCTAGATCTAGCCTCTTCTGCTTTCAGAATATTACATATCCTCATCTGCAAAACTTCATTCTCTGACCCTCTGGACTCTTGAGCTATTATGGAGGAGGGTAGCATGATATTGGGGGGAAGAATGGCTTCTTTACCATACACAAGGGTATACGGAGACAATTTTATCGAAGACTCGGGGGTGACTCTATCGGCCCAAAGGGCGTTTGGTAGCGCTGAGTGCCAACTCCTCTGGTTTTCTATTACGGTCTTCTTTAAAATTCTAATCAGATTTTTGTTAGTGGATTCAGCCAGGCCATTTCCTTGTGGTTAGTAATTAGCAGAATAATGCAACTTTATTCCTTTCTCATGAGCGAAAGCGGTTAATTTAATCGATGAAAAGTAAGTAGCATTATCAAATACTAAAGAAACTGGAACTCCAAACCTGGTCATAATATGGTCCTGCAGGAAGCTGATGACTGCGTCTTCATTTATTTTGCACAGCAGGATGGCTTCGACCCAGCGAGTGAAGTAATCGGTCGCGGTCAGAATGTACTTATGTTGTAGGGAATAATTCAGTTTTATCTCCCCAATAATATCCAGCCCCCATTGCTCGAACGGCTCCATGATCATCACAGGCTTCAGTGGTGCGGCTGCTTTAGATTGTCTTCCACCACACCTTTGACAAATGTCGCACTTCCTGACATGGGCGTGTGCATATTTGAAAAGCGTGGGCCAATAGTAACCTACTCTGAGAATTTTGTGTGTTGTAGTATCTCCTAAAAAATTCCCACCAGCAGGACCGTCATGCAGATCTGTCATTACCTTGTTCGCATCTTCTTTCTCTAAGCATCTAAGAAGAACTTCGTCGTAGTTTTTTCTGAATAATATTCCTTCAACAATTTGATAGGAGGCTGATTTAAGACGTAGTGGTATTCTTTGCTTAGAATTCCAATGTTCTGGCAACAATCCTTCCTGAAGGTAATGCACGAGGTCTCTATACCAAGACTCGGGGGCTGTGAACAAAGGACATACATCCATCAATTGTAGTTCAACCTCGTCTTCCCAAGCATGTTCGTCATTGCTTCCATTTTCAGTCATTAGTTTGCACAACCCTTTCCCTTTAACTATGGAAGCTGGCTTGAATTCGAGGTCATACTCTTGAAGAGCTATTACCCAATTACCCCTTTTTTCTCCTAACTCCTTCTGTACAAAAAGTGACCTCACAGCTAGGTATGGGACGATCACCTTGGTTTGATTTTTTAATATATAGGGCCTGAATTGTTTCACTGCTTTGAATACTGTGTAATCTTGTTTATCAATAGCCAGACAATTTAATCCGGCCCCTTGTAGACCAGTGCTCATGAAATATATTGGGAATTCATCCCCCCCATCTTCCTTTTGGGTAAGCACAGCTGCTAGTGAATCATCGGATGCAAAGGTATATAGAATAAAATCTTTGTCGAAATCTGGGATTTTTAGGGAGGGTGCATGTGCAACAACATATTTAATTTTGCTAAATGTGTTCTTTTCAATCTCAGTCCATTTGAATTGTGCACTTTGCTTCACCATTTGTTGCAGAGGCTTGACAATCTGAGCAAAGTCAGGCACAAATCTTCGCACGAAGTTTATTGTTCCCATAAATGATTGCATCCCTTTTTTATTATGGGGCAAGGGAATCTGTTCAATTGCTTTGATCCTTTCCAGATCTATAGATATTCCCTTCTTTGAAACTACGTGCCCCAGCAATTTACCCTCCGTGACAGTGAACACACACTTCTTGGGATTGAGTGAGATGCCATATTTCCAACAGCGTTCAAAAATATGCCTTATATGGAACGCGTGTTCTTCTCTCCTCTTTGAGAATATCGTAATATCATCGAGGTATATCACAACACTACAGCCAATCAAACCATGGAAAGCTATGTCCATAGCCCTCTGGAACATGGCTCCAGTGTTTATAAGCCCAAAGGGCATTCTTCGATAAGCGAAGGTTCCCCATCTAGTCCTGAATGTTGTCTTTAATCTGTCTTCTTCGGCTACTAATACTTGATTGTAGCCTAAGAAACCGTCCAATAAAGACAATCGTTCAGAACTTGAGACCATTTGTAGTAGTTGTTCCATGGGTGGAACAGGACAGTTATCTTTATCTAAAGCATGGTTTAAATTCTTGAAATCCATGCACAACCTGATTTCTCCAGATTTTTTTCTCATCGGTACCAGATTCGAGACCCATTCTGAGTGTCTGACCTTAAAAATGATTCTAGCATCCAATAATTTATTAAATTCACTCTGAATCAGAGGTTCCAATTTGGGGTGCATTTTCCTTAAAGGTTGCTGATAAGGTTTGACACCAGATTTAATGGGAACGACATGCTGGATGATGCTAGTGTCATATGTCTTCAAATCTTTGTATGTCCAGGTGAAAACATCTTTATATTGATTAAAAAGACTGATGAACTTATCTCTTTCAGCTGGTGAACAACATTTTCCAAGATTCACATATTTAGGATTTGTCTCAGTCCCTAAATTTATCAATTCGAATTGAAGAGATGAGCTATGAGTCTTCACGTTTGCTGGCATTCTAAAACTTTTCATTTAGATCGAACATTCTTTCTAAGGTTCTGACTCCTTTAGGGATGAAATTATCATACTTCAGCTCGGCCTGATGTTATTCATCGTCTATAATTGATATTTTAAATACCTCGTCATTTGTTAAGCATTCTATAATCTGATGATCGTCATCGAACACTCGTAATTTGGTAATCATACCAGGGACCGAGGTCCTGAAAAGTAGTTCAATGGAGCATCGATTATTAGTAGGCACAAGCCTAGCAGCTGATGTGGCTAGCAAGTCAGCTGCTGCATTTTTTAGTCTTGGAATTGAAACAATATTAAATGCATTAAAACATTTGAGTAGATCCCATACCTCATTTTGATAAGCTTTCAATTGGGGAGAAATACAATGTATTTGATTCTGAATCTGTTTTACAATTATTTCAGAATCTCCAAAAACTTTCAGATTACTTACCTTTAATTCGATTGCTCTCTTCAATCCTTGCACCAATGCTTCATACTCAGTTGTGTTATTCGTACATTCAAACTCTAATCTACATGAAAGAAAATGTTTATTCTTCTTGGGGTCGATAAGGACACAACCGGCCCCTGACCCTTCTAATGTATTAGAGCCATCAAAAAAAATGTCCAGAAATCACTCGCTACTACATGCGAATCTACTCCTACTGCTAAGTCTACTATTTTACAGTCGATTTCATCAGCCTGTGAGAATCAAAGGAGATCAGGCTGGGTGTCAGACGTGTTGCTGGCTTCTTCTGGTTGGTAATTTTTTGGTTCCAACTCAATAAAATAATTTCCCAACACAGAATCCACTGGTTCATTCTTTTCCTCAAGTTGAGTAACGTTGTATTTCATGTGAGTTTCCCTCAAAATTTTAATTTGGTTCGGGCTTCCTTTATACGGCAGCCACAGATGCGACCAATCCGAGGCAAAATATCCTTTTTTTTTTTTTTACCAGTCTTTGCTAAGGACAAGCCCATAAGCGTCTGGTATATCAGCTACCATGATATCAATGACTTGGCACACTTTATCATTTGACGACAGGCGGACTAGGACATCCTCCATCTCACCAATTACCTTTACATTCATCCTGTCCAACTGAACAACCCTCCACATGGATGGCTTAGGCTGCCCATTTATCTTTTTACAGACTGATATTGGCATGACGTTAACTGACGCCCCTGAGTCTACTAGGAAATTATGTACGTTGTGATTAAAAATTTCAAAAGTGAGGAGAAAAGGTGGATGTTTGTTCTTAGACTTACCTCCAATGCTAGTTTCTCCAATTTCTTCTTCCTCTTTAGGCCGATTGTCAGCGGGCAGCCTCTCATCCGATGCTTTAAGCGCTTTCAATAGTCTTTCCTTTTGCTGCGGCATTTTACACATTTCAAATAGTGAAACGTTCGCCTTTACCTTCTTTATATCTTCCACAATGTCATAATCCATCTACAGTTCAATGGGATGCATTTTATCAGCATTCATCTTTTCTTCATTGGGCTTGGCCAATGTATCATTCTGTCTAGGATCTTGGCTGGTAATGGTGAATTCGGGAATTCTATCAGCTGCGGAATTATTTTGAAATTTCTTAACATTTTTCTGTAGCCTTTTGATTTTTGGGAGTATGAGACTGTCTTCTTTAACCGACCCTTGGCTCTTTGTTGTAACGTTCATTTCCATGATGCTCTCGTATCCCCAATTCTTTTCTTCCTCAGCATCGAATAACGAAACGGAATTCCACAGAACCATGGTCTCATCTTCTTGTTCTTTCGTTGAAATGGTACTGTCCCTTTTTTCTTCATCTCCATATTCTATTAATTTAGAATCCAACAACTGATTCATAACCAACGTCATTGAGTTTATCCATTGAGGACAATTCTTTTCAAAGTGGGGCTGTTGGTGGAACATGCAAAAATTGTCCATTCCTACCTCTGTTAAATTCATAGATGCTGAATTGTGAGGAGGAGGTTGGGATTGATTGTTATCCTCCATTTTCTTGTAATAGGGTTTGTAGAACTTATGAGTTTCCTTTTCCTTTTCCAAGTCTATGATTCTGTTAGAAAGCTTCTGCATCATTTTTGCCATACTTTCAAAATTTGGTGATTGCTCTTCCTTAGACTTGGCAAACAATAAGGCTTTCCTTCCCACACCTTTCTCTCCTGACCGTTCGGGATAATATTCGATACTTTCTCTTTCAGCCCCTACCTTTTCTGCCTCCTCATAAGTTTCTGCTAAAGTGGGCTTGGCATTCATTTTGGCGAACATGGCCAGCTCGGGTCCTAAAGCCGAAGTATAATATTCGATCAGGACTTTATCTAAAGGTTTGTCAGCTTCAGAAAAATTCTTGAGGTATGCTGCAAATATTTGAGTGAAGCTATGCACCTTCTCTTTTCTCTCTTTCTTTAAAGTGCATAGTCCTTTCATGAGGGCTGCATGAGTCTTTTGGATCACATACTTACTTCTAAAGATCCTTTTGAAGGTATCCCAATCAGGGATAGAGTTCGTAGGCAAACCAAAATACCATGATGCTGCAGCTCCTTTAAGAGTGTGTGGGAATAGTTTGCAAACTACATATTCATACTCCCCAGCCCTTAACCCTTCTATTTCCAAATAAAAAATTTGTAAGTGGTCGTCTACTAGTATCTTTTCACTTGGGTCGAATTTGGGTAGCATCTTTTCAAAGGCTTGAGGTAAATCATGTAATGGAGGTGTCAGGTTTAAAGGTGATCTGGCTTTCCAGGAAGGTGGTGGATTCGGTGGGTTGGGTGGTTGATTGGCGTTTACGCCTGCCATGAGTTTGGGTGGAGAGTGAGGAGGTGAGAAAATAGGAGTGTGAGTAGGAGAACTGTGAGGAGTATCTGGGCCTTCTTGATTCAAAGGCAGTACAACTTCCTGTAGGGCTGTTTCTACAAGCTCTTCCCAATCCTCAACCAACACTGAGTCTTCCAATATGGGATGATATTTCCTTTTATATTCTCTTCTGGGCAATTCAGGGATGATTGGAAATCCTCCAATCTTCTTCACATATGCCCTGGTGTGTCTTCTCATATTATTAACAACTTTGTTGTCAATAGAAAACAAATGTTCTCTACCCCTTTCTTCCGGAATTGGATTATGAAGCTCACTGCTTTCTGAACTGTTACCGGTGGAATAATCTCGGGAAAATGAGTTTCCTCGGCCATCCATGCACTGGAGGCCCTCCTTCTAGTGCCAAAAATTGTTGAGTCCTGGAAATTTGTAGGAAACAACAGCAAGGGATTCTCCCTAGTCAACGTTCCCAACTAGCCCGTGACTGTTTGGTGTAGGGAATCCGTCCGGTTTGCGGTCCGGCTACCGTAGGTCAAGTAACAAAAGGGTTTACCGGTTGCAGCCCTGTCCACCATATGTGTTTTGTATTTTTGACTTAAAATATGATATGCACATGCCTAATTAACCATTCAGGGTGATAAAGGATGCAAGGAGTAGTCACAACGTGATGCGCAGGTTCTTACCTCTTGTCTTAGAACTCACAAGCATCTAAATCACATATGCAGCGATAACGTAAAACTATCTATCTATCTATCTATCTATCCCCGGGGATCCAAATTGTAACTTATTTATGAGTAATGTATATTGTGCATGCATTATAAAGAGAAATTATAGATAGCTGATATTCCTTCCTACAACACATGAACGGTTAAAGATATTTAGACAATCAGAGAGCCAATTGTTTTATGAACAGCATGCACTACTCATGGTAGTAATTTCACAGAATAAACCAGAAATTATTTAAACCAAAACATAGGCTCTAAGAGTTAGAACGATCTCAAAGTTAATGGACAAAAACTGGAAAAATGAAACAGTTCATCTTTCACCAATCCATAGCATAGCATTTGAACGTCCCACCAAACTTTCTCCGATAGGAAAACAATAATTCTTTATTGCAAAAAAATGTAGTTCTTCTTACAATATCTCTTTACATGTCTAACTGGGAAAAAGCCCCTTCCCATTCTAACTTTCAAATATTTAAACTAAAACAGTAGAACGTTTGGGCTGCCCTCCAAACATGTGACCCTCCGATTCCTCAAATGTTTCGTATCCCTCTTTTTTATCCTTTCTGCACGCACTCAAGATCCGATGAGTAACTGACAGACCTTTCAGGACTGCGCCTTTGTTGCTTTTGATTTTTTCCTTCGACTTGGATTGCGCTCCTTGAGATCCTATCAGTTTCAGTCCGAACTTCACCCCGCAGTAGTCTGAATAGTCTCTTGGACGCTCCTGCAATTAAACGACAATTTATCATTCATTGGGACTGTATTTTCAAGAGAATCAAACCACGTTAAATTATAACAACCACAACGGCTAAGCAGCAAGAAATGCCATGTGCTGCATTACTGTTAGGAAACTTGACAAGTGCCGACACTATTATCCCTTATACCTACGAGTTCGAAAGAAATCACCAACGACAGGAAACAAAGAACTCATCGACGGCTTAGAATGCTAACATCGGCAGGGTAGACCTATTCACAGCCGCATAAGCGGGTCTTAACAGGCGATGGGTACTGCGAAAACACATAAGCACATCGGAGTCAGAAAAGTTAAGACCTAAGCTGTGGTGAGAAAACTTCCAATAAAAAATCGGAAGGACAACAACATCAAAAGCCAAGTGCTTTGCATAGACGCAACGGTGGAAGAGAAAAGGCTACAGACATGCGACATGCATCGGCGGGTGGAGCATTTTTTATTTCGGGTAGCTAGCTGGTTTGGGACCTGCAACGGTAGAATCAAAATAGACAATAGCCTCCGATCTAAGTGATAAAAAACTTTAAAAAAATGGCAGCGATTGAAACTGTTTCACCTCCGAAGCAGAATTTTCCAAAAACACTTGATCCAATTCATCTTCGACTAACAAAAACCAAACTCTAACATTTGCGACCCGCAGCAAATTCCAACACAAGCAATTTCTAAAAACTAGGATGAAAGTTCATCTTTGAAAAACATTCAAAATTAAAGCTTGACCAAAAATTCACAGCTCCAATTGATTCAATGTAGCATTAAAATCATAAAGGGGGGTCCAAAATTTAAAGAATTTGGGGAGAACAGTTGCAGCTGCAACACAAGCATTTAGTGAAAGGTCGATTGTTTGATTCGGTACATATACATTTTACATTAGCAGAGTGAATGATAGTTAGGTTTTTAATAATTTGGGAGTGAATAGAGTAACTTTTACCTTCAACTTACAAATTTATTATAGAATTTAGAGTAGTCCATCTTAGTTAGCATAGACAATGTAAAAGCTCAAAGCTTACTAGCCTCGGTTGATAGTTTAAGTAAGGGTGATATTATTTACCTGACATTTTTGGCATCGTTGTCGGGGAGTTGTTCGAAGGTAAAAAAGTATTTGAATTTTTCTTTAATCTGATAGTTTTTTTGGTGTGATTAGTTTATGTAGAAGGAGGAGAAGGGATGGTAAGACGAGAGGTAAGAACCTGCACATTTGTTATAGCAGGTTCTTTCAAATCCCTTTACATCTTTAGTATTCCTAATTTGATTTATTAAATAGAATAGTTATTAATCATATTTGTGTTTCTTTATATATATAGAATAAGTTTTGATGAGACCTAGAGATAGTATAGGTAGATACACAAAAATTAGTTCCCACAGTTCTTCTATTTTTGGGGATAAAACCCCATCATCATCAAGAAACCCTGAAGAAAGATACAAAAGAAAAGGAAGTGACAAACAGGAAATTATAGGACAACATCTGGAAGAGACAATCAAATCAAATTCCATAGGAGGAAAAACTAAATCACCTCGAGAAGACTTTCTAGTAGTATCAAAAGCATCTACAAATAACAAATTCTCACCTATAAAAGAGGATCCCAGCTTCAAAAATTTAGTGGATGTTGAAAATATTAATGTACTATTTGGAAACACATCAGATCCGGTAGTTTCTCACATAGAGTCCACTCGAAATCCACCAACACTCACAGGAGAGAAGATATTTCCTCAAACCAGGCCTAGAACAGAAAGGTGGCATCTCTCATCATCATCCTCTAGCGAGGGAAATATAAGTTTTACCTTGTTCAATTATCCACTCATTATGGGATACTGTGAAGAAGAAGTAGAATAGGAAGCACAGAATGAGACAACCTTTGGATTCCCAATTCTGGATCTCATACAAAATGTTAACATGAAAAACATTCCTTTATCTTCGTTACCTTTCTTTCATGGAAAGAGTATTGAAGACCCTGATATTTTTCTCTTTGAATTTGACATATTATGTCGGAGTTATAATTATCTCCATGACTCCCAGAAATTGAAACTATTTCTCACTGCTCTTAAGGATGTAACACTTTTCTGGTTCAAGGGACTAGGGGAGTATAGTATAAGGTCATGGGATGAAATGAAAAATGTATTCCTAAAGAAAAATCAGGATTATTGTAGGTCAAAATATTCCCATCACGATATCTTCAAGATGCAGAAACATGAAGAAGAAAGTCTGGAGGAATTTCTTGAGCGGTTCAGCTACATTCTTCAAAAATATAAATATAAAACCCTCCAGGAAGACGTTGTGAGAACACTCTTCCTGAAGAGACTTTTGGAAGAATACATCGAAATTATTAACTTGATGGCTACAGGTGATATCTACCACAAACCATTCGAGGAAATCTGTGAATTATGTAGAAAATACTCCCATAACAGGGCTAAAACTGAAAATTCGGTAAGGATGGAGTTCCTCGAGCTTCTAGGATAGCCAATACTAGTGGGGTCACCAGAATGGAGTTAGGGAATTTGTTAGAAAATTTTAAAACTTATATCCTAGGCACCCTAACTTCTCAATTTGATTTCCTGAAGACTAAGAAGAGGCAAAAAGAGGAAGATGCAACATTACAAATATTTTGTCCCAAGTGTAGGAAAATACATCCTCTCAAGGAATGTCCCCTTAACACTATTGTCGTGTGTGTATTATGCACTGAAAAAGAATTCCACAAAAAGTTTCCCTGCACTACTTGAAATACATGCTATATATAAGATAAGTACTGAAGCAGGTGAGCAATCATATGCACCTAGAAGGCCATGCCCACCTCATCCCCAAAATCGATATCTAGATCCTTCATACCAAAATCTAGCTTACTACTACCCAATGCAACCTACTTGGAACCCACAAGATTGGCCAAATTGGAAAAATCATCTAGTACAGAACCATCCTTGGAAATAGGGTTGGAGGGGATAGGGTTACAGTCATATGTAGCCACAAGCACCACCACATATTCCTTCTTACTCTCCCTATCCACCTAATTCCCAACAGTTGTTACCCGGTTTCACACCCCCATCGCTACCATCTCCACATATTCCTCAACAATACCATAATGTAAATCCTCCTCGGCCAACCTTACTGCCTATCCAACTTATTCCAAACCCAAACAACTCTATTTGTCAACCTATTAACAATATCGAGGTACAACATTTCCCAAGATTTTCTATCAATGTAATACCAATCCACGATATACAACTTAAGTTAGGGAGGACCATAAATAGGGAAAACCCTATTGTTATTCAAGAGGAATTTAAGGAATAAAATGGGGAGAGACAGCTAGAAGAAGGAAATCCTAGTATCTTGGAAATTACTCACACGGTAGAAATATAACCTACACCTCAACCATATATATCATACATCCTGCCATATCCGAAAATATTGGCCATTGAGAAACCTGTGGTAAGACCTCAATTTGATTTTGAAAATGAACTAAGTAATGTCTGCATTCGAATTCCTTTGCTTCAAGCTATTAGAGGTGTTCTGATTTATTCAAATATGATCAGAGAAATATGCTTAAAGAAACCAAGGAGAAAATAGAAATATTCACTAGCCATACATGTGGTAGCCCAACTATCTGATTATATATCAGATCAACCCTTACTTCCAAAGTTTACAAATCATGGAAACCCTATTTTAATTGCATCTATCAATAATGTTTCCATAGGAAATTCCTTAATTGATTTGGGATCAGCAATTAACATGATGTCCATATCCACTTTGCAAGTACTACAGTTAAATAACATGTTCATTCCTACTCCAACAGTTTTAGAATTAGCAAATAAAAGCACTGTAAAACCTGTGGGGGCATTGGATGGAATCATTGTTACATTGGCCTCTTTGGAATACACAGTGGAATTTCTAGTTCTTTAGACCAAGGATCCTACCAAAGAGCACCTGATCATCCTAGGAAGGTCGTGGATTGCAACATCTAATGCTTTCATAGGGTGTAGGGAAGGTATTTTAACAATATCAAATGGTCGTTCTCTACAAAATCTTGCCATGTATCCACCAACCCAACCAATGGCAGAAATGTTATAGCTGGAAAAACCATATGGAGACGAGGAAGTGTAATAGTCATCGCCATCTATCAGTCATTCTATGGGTTTGGAAGATCAAACATAAGATAATATTTTAGATCAATTTATTTTTGCTACTACTAGTGTTGATTTTCCTCAATCTTTTTCTGAATTTGATTATTTTCTCACAAAATACTTTCAACAGAATTTTGATCCAGTGAATATATCCACATCAGTAGTCCTTTTTGTGGATGAGAATATGGAAGCTATTACAGTTCCAATTGAATTTAGTCTTGGGAAGTCTTAAATAATTAATGCTCAATTAAGCCAAGACCAACAGGACTAGTTAGTCCATGTATTCCAGGCACAGTTAGGAGCATTTTCCTGGAAATATAAAGATATGAGAGGAATACATCCTGACACTTGTATTCCTCACATTTACACTCAGGATAATATCTGGCTGGTAAGACAACCATAGAGGAGAGTAATTCCTGCTCTAAAGGATATTGTGAAGGATGAACTATAGAAATTACTTAATGCAGATTTCATCCACCCCATTTCTGATAGTAAATGGGTTTCCCCTCTGGTAGATGTCCCAAAAAAGGGAGGAAAATGGAGAATATGCATAGATTTCCATGAGCTTAATAAAGAAACTTTGAGAGATTATTTCCCCCCTCCCTTTATAGATCAGGTTTTAGACACTTTGTTGGGTAAACAATATTTTTCATTTTTGGATGGATACAGTGGATACAATCTGTTGACGCGCATATGTGACTATGCACGTAACGGGGAAGACAACCCAGACTGGGATCCTTAGAGCAGGTTCCAAGCTGTTTGGGATGGTTGTTTCCGACAGGTTTAAAGGCTCTGTTAGCCTGAAATTCTAAAACTAAAACAAATCTATCGTTCTAGTTAATTAAATCTACCAAATTCCTACGAATGTACAAATCAAACTAGTTAATGAATGCGCAAATTAAACTAGTTAATCTATAATTAAATTAATCTATGAACTAAATCTATTCAATTAACCTAAATTATAATATAATGATCAAAAGTTAATTGAATATTAACATGTTAAAAGAATTTCAAAATTGCATTATTAACAAATATACATTAATTACAAAGATCAAAGACTAACCTAACAGCAGTATAAATATTCAATTCTGATTTAATGAATTGTTAATAACATAATGAACAGAAAATAAAATGTGTTATTTTGCTGTAAGTTTGATCTTGATCAGGAGCAATTCAAATATTTAAACTGAAATCGAATTCTACTAATAAAATTACTGCATGAATACCCTTGATAATATTTAAAAAAATTTAAACATTAACAAAACCATACAGTAATCATTACATGTTATATAAGCAACGATATAAATCATCAACTACATAACATGATATATCAGCAAAATAGAAACATTTAAAAGTCGATAATGATAAATAATTTTTGCACAATTCTTTAAAGAAATTATAACAAATATTAATAATATAGAAACAAGTGACAAAACCGAGAGATATCACAAATCATATGCAAAGTATAAAAACTATATACATATATTAAATATCACCAGTTTAAAGATTGTATCTGCAGATAGGAAGCTGTCTCCAGTTACAAAAGATCAAACCGCAGTCTTGTTATCTCTGTTCCCCCAAGCTATCGACCTCCACTGGCAGCGTCTCATCAGATATGGAAGATAAATCTCTCCTGGCACTGTTGAGCACTCCCAATGCTTTCAGCAATCAGGCATTGAGATCCTCTTGAAGAAATGATTCTTCAAACAGAGCTCATCCCTGGCAGTAGTGTTTCTAACTGAGAACGAAATTCATAGCACGCCTTTTCTTCATCTAATGATTCCAAAATCATAACAATCTCCCCAGTATCTGCACATGGAAAAACAAAAACCTATTAAAAGAAAGAAGTGTAAACAGAATTTAATCATGATAAAATAAACAACTTAACCAATGATCTTTCCAGCTCTTTTGGCGTTTTCAAAATTTGCGATTTGTTTCAATATATGCAATTAAAACATTTCAAAATCTTCTGGATATTTGCTTTATTGTTAGTGGCAATATAATAATCCATAGATTCGGCTGTCATCTCTCAAATCTCTACAATATCGGAGAACAGATAGCTGGTTTAATGTGA
>LPNX010868815.1:879707-1027475 GCA_001517045.1 Pseudotsuga menziesii | reverse complement strand
GTTTTACCATATGAAATTCAAACATTTCATCAAAAATAAAATACAATTTTATTTGATGAAATAATGTTTTTTAAAGGCTGTTGGGTAGGGGCACAACACAATCAGATAAGGATAGCTCCCAAAGACTAGGAGAAAAATACTTTTACCTATCCATGGGGGGCATTTCCTACAAGGTATTACCCTTAGGACTATACAATGCTCTTGCTACTTTTCAAAGAGCAGTCTTGGGAATTTTGGTGGATCTGATTCATCATTGAGTTGAATTCTACATGGATGACTTTACAGTTTATGGAAACAACTTTGAAGAAGTCCTTCAAAATTTGGAGAAGGTTTTAATTAGGTGTCAGGAAACAAATATTTCCTTAAGTTATGAAAAATTCAAAATTTTATTAACTGAAGGTATAGTCTTAGGACATCATATTTATTCAAAGGTTATTAAGGTTGAACCTGCTAAAATTGAGATCATTACCATCCTGACTCCCCTCGAAACACAAAAAATGGAAGGTGTTTTTTAGGACATGCTGGCTATTATCGTAGATTTATTGCAAACTTTACTAAGATAGCATCCCCCTTATTTAAATTACTGGTTAAATATGTTGATTTTTTTTGGGATCGGCACAGTCAACTTGCTTTTGAAACTCTTAAATAAGAATTATCTTCAACGCCAGTTCTAATAGGACCAAACTGGTCTTTTCCTTTTCGCATATATACTGATGCATATGACACTGCCTTAGCGGGAGTCCTTGGACAAAAGGAGAATCAAGATTACTATGCCATCTATTTTATCAGAAAAAACTTAATACCATCTAAATTGAATTACACAGTAACTGGAAAAGAATTCTTAGCAGTAGTTCATGCTTTTAATAAATTTAGACATTACATTACTGGTTATGATGTTTTTATTCATACTGATAATTCTACTATCAGGTTTTTAATGAATAAATATATAACTAGTGGTAGGGTGACACGATCACTTTTATTATTGCAAGAATTTAACATTACAATTATTGATAATCCTGGGAAAGAAAACCTAGTTGCATATTTTCTTTCCAGATTTACTCAAGATGGTGAAAATATTAATGTAAATGATGATTTTCCCAACGAACATTTTTTTGTTGTTGCTATCAAAATGCCTTGGTTTGCAGACATATCCAACTATTTCGACATAGGTAATATACCAGTTCATTTACCAAAACATGAGAAGCAAAGAATTTTTCAACAAAGTGCCAATTACTCATGGGCAGGTAATGATCTATTCTGAACATGTCTATATTTGATTATTCGAAGGTGCGTAAGGGAATATGCGATGTATGACGTCCTCCAGGAATATCATGATGGGCCTTGTGGAGGTCATTTCTCAGATAAACACACAACCTATAAGGTGTTACATCAGGGCTATTAATGGCCCACACTCTTTAAATATGTTGCAAAGTATGTAAGGATATGTGATAGTTTCCAACGAATGAGGATACCTACAACCTATGATGAAATGCCTTTGCAAGAACATGTAATTATCAAACTATTTGAAAAATGGGGGTTATATTTCGTTGGGATAATCTCACCTATGTCATGAAAAAAGAAATATATCCTAGTTTTTGCTGTTTATGTAACCAAATAGGTTGAGGCAAATGCATTATTGAGGGCCACTGAGAGATCAATCATAGAATTTATTTATGAGGACATCTTTACTCGTTTTGGTGTCCCTCGTGAAATTGTGACTGATAATTGTTAGGATTATTAATCCTCCCTTGTCCAAATTTGGTCATATGTCTAAATTGGGAGTCATGTCTAAATCGGGATTCCATCCAGTCTATTTATAGTCATTAACACCATTGAGTCCACTTGACCTAATTGGGGCACATGTTTCAGTTGCTAAAGTGTGGGGAACACTAATTGAGGCTCACTGCCACTTATTGCACTTGATTGCATAATTTTAGGAGCCTCCTAGATCAATCCCTATAATTTTGGAAGCCACTGGGAGTGCCGAAACCAACCAAGGTTAGTTCACTTCAGTTAATGACTAGTCAAGCTAAGTTAGGAGTCAGTTACATTCAGTTCTAGTCCTCTACATTCAGTTAGCGCTAGGTTTACTTGACTGAACACATGTGGGTCACATTTCTCACCTACCACTGTCAGTTAACCTTATTCAACACTGAATGTAACACTTTAGTTGTGTTTTAGAGCTCCGGTGAACTCCGGTTATGGTTTAGACAAGGTCAGTTAACCACTGACTCCTCCGATAGTGATTTAGACAAGGTCTTGGTTACCTACAGTCAAGTAGATTCTAATCAATTAGAACTTCCTCATGTGAATTTGAATTGCTTATGGCTATTAAAGCCATTGTACTTCATTGTAATTATCTATCTAATTACTCTTTGATTAATGAAAAGCATTCACAGCTGCAAGCCATTTTTGCACTGTTTCATTCTTCAATAACTGAGTAAATTGTGTGATCTATCATCTGAGTTGTGTGTTTGTCCACAGATATATGTGCTCAATTTAATATGGTATCAGAGCCTCGATGGACAAGGCAATTCTCCTCCTTAGATCTCCTACTGGATCATTTTTTGAACAAAATTGCTCCTTCCGGCACTGCACCAGAAGTGGAGAATTTACCACTTAATACCCCAAGCAAAGGAATTGTTGATCAAGCTTTCTTGATTAACTAAGTTGGGTGTGAAGAAAATTCCAAAAGTGCAGGCTATCTGACCTTACGGTGCCCTTTTTGTTTTGCAGGTACAACTTCGAATGGATTCATCAGTTCCTCTTCTCACCCGATCCTCAGACTATTTTGAATGGAAGGTGAAGATGTTTGTATTTATGAAAAGAAAAAATCTCTATTGGGCATCTAATGGATTTGGTAGAGAGTCTTTTGAGAGTAAGAATGACTGGCTAAATGCAAAGGATGCATCTTTTGCAATAATGAAACTGGCTCTTTCTCCTAGCTTGTGCTACCTCAGTAGATCTATTAAAGATCCACAGGAACTCTAGACAATATTGGACAGAACCTTTGGAATGATTGATGAGGATCATAATAGAAATTTGGAGAGAAAATCCAGCACCATAAGCACTCTTTATCCAAAAATCTCAGCCTCCACTCTCTCTGATGAAGTTGTTCAAGATAAAGAAGAAGCAAAAGCTTCTGCACAGTCAATTTGAATTGAAGATAGTCTCCATGCAGTGACTCCTTCTCCTGATGCTCCGGAAGTTCATGAGATATCTGATATCTCATCTTCTCATATTGCTAAAATAGAAGAAGACATTCAAATCTCTGATATTGAAGAAAAATTCTGCTGCACTTCCATGCAAACATTCACCGATGATTTTCCTTTAAATTCTGTGCAAAATTTACTAGTAATTGCTTCTGAAAGTGATGAGAAATTTGATTTTTCTCCCTCTAATGTTGCTGCTGGTGTGAAAATATGTGATACCTTGGATATTTTGGAAGAAATATCAGATTACCAGAGTGATCCATTCGCTCCCCATGATCTATATTTTTCAGCAAATTCCTGCAGGATTGCATGCACCAAAATTCAGAATTTTGAAGAAGAAGAAAGTTGTGCATCCACCGTCTCAGTTAACCATTTATTTGAATCTGATATTAACATTATTGGATATGATATGATATTATTTAGATCTGATCTGATATTTCTTGGTTTAATATATAAAATTCATAATCTTTTAGTACCACTTGTAGCTGTTCTCATCAACAGTGTGAAGAAACAAGTACCACAAGTCTCCTACAAAACTGCTGCTGGGGATTTGATTCCATTTCACAGTTTTGGATATGTTTTGAACCTATTTAGATCTTATTTCATTTCTGATCTGATATTATTTGGTTTGTATTTTAAAATCCAAAAGCCTTCATTCATGCTTGTTTCTGCTCTCACCAATTCCGGTGTGAAAAATCAAGTACCGCACTTTCTCTTCAAAACTGCTGATGGGGATTTGGTGTTAGTTTCCTCATATGATGTTTCTGATATTTTATTATGTGATTCATTATCTATTTCAGAAGCTATATCATACTATGGAGCTCAAGCATTCTCTCTCAATAGTCCCAGTGCTTCTTTACCATTGATCACATGCTCATCTCCTCACAGAACTAGTAAAGAGGAAGATTTTCTACATCCGCCTGGACACCTGCTACTAACACTTGGGGCTGTTCTTAACACTCATGGTTTTCTGTTCATGGATGCAACATATCAGTTTCTTGAGTGTTCCTCACATTCTCTGAATTCTCAAGAACCTTTTCTCACTTTTCAGTTGACTTCAGTTGCTCTACATGGGTCCAGTCTTCATCCGACAGCTGTCTATATTTCTGATTTAGTTGAGCATATCATTATTCTTCGAAAGAGGATGATGGAGAGGTTCACATTCCAGGACCTAGGACACCTATGCACAGAAGAACCATATTGATCCTGATTCTACTTGCTTAATTAGAGGGGGGGATTTTTTCCCATGTGGTTTTTTCCCCAGCACCTTGTTTTTGAGCAGTTAATTTACTTTACTTGATGTAATGGGTGACCTATGGTATTAGTTACCAGGGCCCACAGTTTTTCCAAGTTAGCATTTAGGGGGGGTGCTAGGATTATTAATCCTCCCTTGTCCAAATTTGTTCATATGTCTAAATTGGGAGTCATGTCTAAATTGAGAGTCCATCCAGTCTATTTATAGTCATTAACACCATTGAGTCCACTTGACCTAATTGGAGCACATGTTTCAGTTACTAAAGTGTGGGGAACACTAATTGAGGCTCACTGCCACTTATTTCACTTGATTGCATAAGTTTAGGAGCCTCCTAGATCAATCCCTACAATTTTGGAAGCCACTGGGAGTGCCGAAACCAACCAAGGTTAGTTCACTTCAGTTAATGACTAGTCAAGCTAAGTTAGGAGTCAGTTACATTCAGTTCTAGTCCTCTACATTCAGTTAGCGCTAGGTTTACTTGACTGAACACATGTGGGGCGCATTTCTCACCTACCACTATCAGTTAACCTTAGTCAACATTGAATGTAACAATTTAGTTGTGTTTTAGAGCTCCGGTGAACTCCGGTTATGGTTTAGACAAGGTTAGTTAACCACTAAGTCCTCCGATAGTGGTTTAGACAAGGTCTTGTTACCTACAGTCAAGTAGAGTCTAATCAATTCGAACTTCCTCATGTGAATTCGAATTGCTTGTGGCTATTAAAGCCATTGTACTTCATTGTAATTATCTATCTAATTACTCTTTGATTAATGAAAAGCATTCACAGCTGCAAGCCATTTTTGCACTGTTTCATTCTTCAATAACTAAGTAAATTGTGTGATCTATCATGTGAGTTGTGTGTTTGTCCACAGATCTATGTGCTCAATTTAACAATAATGGAGCACAATTTGTTTCAAAATTTATTAAGGAACTAATAGAACAATATGGGATTAAACATTGTAAGTCCTCTCCATACCATCCCTAATCTAATGGGAAGGTAGAGTCAACAAATAAAGTTGTGGAAGCCATCCTTACCAAAACTATACAAATGCACCATAAGGACTGGGCTGATAGGCTCCCTAAGGCTTTATGGGCCTATAAAACTACATGGAGAAATACTACATGACATACCCCATATGAATTGGTTTATGGGAAACAAGTGTTACTTCCTATAGAATTCCAAGTAAAGACCTTTTGAACTGCTACACATTTAGGACTGAATTTAGATGAGGCTCAGAAACAAATCTTGAAACAATTAAATGAATTGGATGAGATCATACAGGATGCTATACAAAGCACTATTTTGGGTCAAAATAAGAGGGTTAAGTGGCATAATAAGTTTTTAAAGAAGAAAAATTTTCAGTAGGGTGGCTGGGCCCTGCTATTTGATTCAA
This sequence comes from Pseudotsuga menziesii, assembly GCA_001517045.1. Lineage (NCBI taxonomy): Eukaryota > Viridiplantae > Streptophyta > Pinopsida > Pinales > Pinaceae > Pseudotsuga > Pseudotsuga menziesii. Next base: position 1,021,616 of record LPNX010868815.1, on the reverse strand, counting down.
TGGTCAAGAGTTTTAAAGGTAAGCTCACAACCAGATGGATGGGACCATATGAGATCATAACTGTCTTCGATAATGGTTCGGTGAAAATAAGGGCAATTGATGACCAATAGGTGCCTTTTGTGGTGAATTGGCATCGTCTAAAGGTATATCATAAACCCATAAAAAAACAAGAATTCATTGAAGATTTGTCCCACTAATCTGATTTAGAGTTAGTAGGTGAAGAAACAGTTTCTTCACCTCCTTCCTCCTGAGTAATGGGTGATTAAAAGTTTCTCTGTAAATATGTACAAGAGTGTTTTTATCTTGTTTTTTTTAAAGGTTTTTTACAGGTATCTTCCATATGCAAGGACAAATCAGACTATCTAAAAAGGGAAGTCATATTATTTTTATATATTCTGTGAAATGAATGAAACATTTTGTCAAATTATATCAAGATGTTAATTTCCACTGTATAATTGATGCTTGCTATTTTTGTGTGTTCTCTTATTTATATAGATTTCATATCAATTAGTCCTACCCCAAGATGTTTTACTTATGAGACCATAAGTATACTAGAATACTTTTATTTGTCCTTACACTTGAATGAGAAAGTACTTTTACAAGTAGTAACTGATGAGGGATTTGAATTATTCTTCTGCATACACCATAATAAATTCATAGGAAGATGATTGCTTGAGGATAAAAGCATATTTTGGGTATTATCCATTGGCGCCCTAATAACTATAACTATAGCCTTTCCATTTGACTTAGCATCATTATGAGATTTAATTGTTCATGCAAACAAATATTTACAAGCATTGTTCTAGAAAGATCTTCCAATTTAATACCATTTTGTTCCTGATTTTTTTTTAAAGAGGCTACCCCATCTCATCTCTATGTAAGCAATTTACAAATCATATCTATAAGGTGAATTGGGACAAGAGCATCTAGAGGAAAAAAGATACAAGAGGTTAAATCGCTGGGATGTTGAACAGGTTTGCTGACAACGGGCACCGGCCTGTGGTATGACTAGGAAAACCCATTAGGATACTGAATAGGCCTGTTGGCAATGGGGCATTCTTACCGAGGAAGAAATTTCTTGGCTATTATAGTTACCCATAAAAGTTCTGAACAGGATTGATAGCAGTGGGTTCTAACTGTAGTATATATTATTATGTTTCATTTATCCTTGCTTGTATGAACAAGGTACTCTCATAAGAGATAAAGGATGTGTTAGGTGAAATTAAATGTAATAATATTTATCTAACAATCAATGGATAATATTCTTAAGATAACTTGACTCTCTACTTCTGAATCCTTACCATTGAGGAGGATTTTACCTCTAGAGTGTCTAAATAATCAATGATTAAATGAACTTGGCAATGAACCTTATATTTATCACTTGCACATCCTTGTGTAATGTTGAACCATGTTGATTGCTATTTTTATGAGTCTTAATATAAAGAACTATTGACTAAACAAAATATTTCTTAGGTTTATGTATAACTAAAGGAAAATAAATATTCTTTTGAATTATGTTGATAGGAGTTAGAATATTGTTTGAGGGAGATTTTAGTTTATTGATTGGTGACTTTTTGTTCAAGGCATGACAAGTAGATCTTTGTACTTTCTCACCAGTATCTTACTAATTCTATCACATAAATTTGGGGATACTTAGACTCTTAATATATGAGGTACTGGACAAGGTACTAGAAGAGGTATTGGATGGAGTACTGGATGAGGTAACTGGTTGAACGAATACAAAGGTAAGAAAATTGAATCTGGGATGATTGAATTGTTGAATTTGATACAAGATCTATTTATAAAGGTTATTATCCAGGGATATATTGCTTTCACAAGAATTAGAGTTGGACCAATCACTTTTCTTATTAATTTCATATTCATATTAGAAAACAAAGATAAATTCAGTCTCTGATTTGGACAATGATCTATAGATAATTCTTGATAAGAAAAAATTTGGTATTGAAGCACTTGACTAATATAAATAATGTAATATTAAACTTAGTTTTTGTGCACAAATATTGATATGGTCAAGTCACAAAATGACTTTGATAAGGAATCAACTTTAATCCTTTAATTATTCCATAATCATTTTCTTCATACTTTAATATTTTCATTTATAATTTATGAGTCGTGATTTATAAGGTGAAAGGTTTACACATAATACATTAAGCATGCCTTCACTTCATTATGAAACGATTATGGAAAATGCCTCCCACGTGGTCATGTATCTCTTGACAGATGGCTTGAAGTGTTCATTGATTCCTAGAAATTATGAACCAACACTTATAACATAATTTTTTTGGCATTCTCCCATCTCGTTAACCTTGAAGCCGTTAGAATGATTACCTTGGTAATCATGGGCCGACATTGGAAGAAAAATAGAAAGGGGGAATTGATTTTCAAATATTCTTGTTTATCTCCTTTCCACCCTAGCGAACATTCTGTCTTGTTTTCCCATACTTCCACCATGATAAACTGCCATGAGACAACATCCCTTTCTGAATTATTGACCTTAACAGAATTTTGGGACTGTAGAGAATTTTTTATCTGAGCTGGATGGAATCCATTTCTCACTGCTCTTTTTGATCGCGATGATGAAGTATCATTACAGTTTTCTCTAGGGTTCAATGGGAATCAAGATCAAATTAGGCCACTTGCCTTCTCTATGTCGGAGGAGTCAATCGCTCAAGCCATGGGGTTACCTTGGACTGACGAGTGGTGGTTCAAGAATTATAAGATTTCTCAAAAAAATTATGATTTTGTTTTCAAGCCTGAGTTCCTAGTAGTAAAAGGAGACAAAGGGTTTTCTAAATATTGGTTACAAGATGAATTCATCAGCACCTTACTAATTATCAATCGTCTTGTCACTTGTTAAGGTAGGTTTTCCATTTTCAAAACTTGTCATTTCTGATTGCTAGCACATTTTAAATTTGGAAAACTTATAAATTTTCCCTTCTATTTCTGAAAGAGTTTAATAAATATGGTTTCTCAGATCAGAAAGAATGCTAAAAAACCTTCTAGAATCCTTTACCACCATGGTCTCATTAAAATATTAGTCTTGGCCGAGCTTCAGAGAAGAAACGATATCTAGGAACAATTTCTCCTTATTCTTCCAAACCCTCATGTTGTTTTTCCTGTTGAAACTCCCCCTATGAAACCAACCCAATCACTATCTACCCATGCAATTGGTAGTTCGGATAAATCTATGAATCCTATGCTAATAGTCGTAGCCAGAAGGAAAAAGCCAAAATTCAGTTGCAAGAAATAAAGGCAGATCTTAAACGAAAACAGAAACTGGATGGATCATCAGGAGGTCTCTCTTTCACTGCCAAAATAGAACTAAAGGATGTGAAACTATCCAAAGGGAATGCTCAATGTTTTACTCGTAGAATGGCTACTAAGGATATGACTCAATAAAATATTGAAGGAAACTTTGTTGACTCCAACCCTTTCCAAATTTCATCATCCCCCTCTCCATCATGAAAATACCTTCCTCCATATACTACATCACATTGTGTGTCCTCAGTTCCTTAGTCCCCATTGCATTCTGTTAATGAATCCTCACTTCTTGCACAATCCACATTCGCCGCTTTAGGGACACCAACTCATATGAATCCAATTCAAAACCCCTGTGTCCTTCCTTCTCAAATGTTAGCAAATGACTATTTTTAGAAGAGAAACATCCAGCTAACAGGAGAAGTCCAGCAATATGCTCTCTTCAATCGACATCTTACGAAGGAAAATGGAATCCTTAAAGTTAAGGTTAACTCCCTGCAAAAATTAATTGATGACATGACTGACTCTAATAGAAGGTGGAGGAAGTAGTTGAAAAAGAAAGAATAGTAGCTAGAGGAACTCAAAGGAAGTCCACCAAAACCTGTTCCTTCTTCTCCATAGGCGTAGGTGTTGGTTAATTCCTCGGGAGTTTGAATGGGTGGGTTCATCAGTTTTTCAGTTTTGCTTCCTTGCATGAGGAAAAGCAATAATTTTGGTGTGGGGGAGATGATGACCCTACATTTTGTAGTATTTCATCTACATGTTTGATCCAAAATATAAGTCTTTTATGTTTATTTTCACTTGTGAATTGTCACTTAGGCATCATTTGTGTGGGTTTAATAGATATTCAACGAAGGAGCAGCAACATGTATAAATCTTATCATTTACATTAATTTAATTGCTTTATTTCAATATAAGTTTGAAGATTGTCTTTATTAATAAATTGTTTGCATTGTAGGTTCTTTCACCATCCAGTACTTTTTCTTGCACCTGATTCGGTACCTAGATCTGCACTCAATCCGGTACCTATATCAGCGCATTCAATGAAATGTGAAATATTTTGGAGGTAAAGAAAGGATTGAAATATGGTTTAGTTATATAATGCCCATGAAGAATGGTAGTTGAGTCCATGGACAGTCAAATACCTTGAGGATCTACGATTTGTTTATCAAGTACATAACCGGAGATATGGGAAAATTTACTTAGGTTGGAATGCAATCTGTTTGAGAACAGATATCCGTTGTGTTTAATTCTCTTTGACTATTATGATCATTTGAAGGGTCGAACCATATGATGTAAACCTATATATATTTGATAGTAGCCTTAGCAGAGGTACATAGACAGAGACACAAAAACTCATGTTATGAAACTCTATTTAGTTTAATCTTAAAATACAGTATTAAGCTTTCATTTGCAGTCTGAAGCAACGTTTGGAGGGGGGCCCAGCTTCACACGCTGTTGATTTCGTGTTTATGCAGCTTATTGTTTACTATAAGACTTTCCATTTTCATTAATTGGTTATTGTTGTTTCATATGAGTTTTCAGAAGTTAGATAGGGTACGCGGTTCTTGAATAAAATACAGAGTGTGTTTATGGTTAGTGATATCACGTTCTCCGATTGCTTCATTTTCCTATAAATTTAATTTGTTGAGATATTAGAACAGAAAGGTTTCGAATTGTTTTTTTTCTAAGTTGAATAGCTCATAGAAATCCTTCACAGTTAACATAGAATGCTGGCTAGGAACTTCGTATTCTATATTTGAAGATTTCTTTCATTTGGTATAGTGAATCAATATTTAAAGCAATCATTTGTTGGTTTGAATGAAATTACAGTTGGAAGAATTATAGAGTAATGTTTGAGGGATTTAGTAGTAAAACTTCATTTGATTTTCAAGTTACAGATAACTGTTTTTTTATTAAGTCGTAGTTTCAATTTCATTTAGACTAGTGATCATCAGATTGTTAGTGTTAATTTGATAGTTTCCTTTTCTATTTCAGTAGCAAGACTGTTTAGTAAAGTAGATTCAAGTTTCCTTTTGATGTGTTTACATTCAGTTTAAAGACTTATCTTTTAAGGTGATATAGATAGTTGATTTTATGCCTTACAAGAATTTAGTGAAAGGTCAATTGTTTGATTCGGTACATATACATTTTATATTAGCATAGTGAATGATAGTTAGGCTGTTAATAATCCGGGAGCGAATAGAGTAAGTTTTACCTTCAACTTGCAAATTTATGACAGAATTTAGAGTAGTACATCTTACCTAGCAAGGATAGTGTAACAAATCAAAGTTTACTAACCTCGGTTGATAGTTTAATTAAGGGTGATATTATTTACCTGACACTAGTCTTAGTTGGTGAGAATATTACTTAGTCTTGAAAACATAGTTGGGAAGGATGGATAAGTTCCACGTGGTTTGATTCTTTTCCATCATGGTTAGTAACAAATTTCTATTCAAATTCATGGTTTGAATTCAAGCAAAGAAGCTATTCATGGGTTCAATTTCCTCATGATGAAATATGATCATCAAGCAACTAATGGTTTCCATTGTAAAGTGACCCTCCACACTACCTAGTGCAGATATTTATAGTATTGTTCCATAAACCAAGAACATAACTAAATTATAAAACATCAACCTATAAGCAAACTGATTATGCTGATTTTGATGTTTTTTCACAAAGTGTAGAGAACATTATGTTTTCTATGATGAGCAAGAAATGTGTATGCAACCTAATAAGCTCGAGAGAATGCAAATGACCTATATGTAATTTAGATATAAGACCTCTAGAGACAACCAAGAGTGAGATCATTGGTTTGATACTAAAGTTAGATTTTGATGATGACTTTGTAGTCATCTTTCTTTATGCAAGTAGTGATCAAATTCAATATTTAGTAATTATAGCAAACAATAAGAGCTCTATCACATATATAATTGACTATTTGAAAATGGTTATCTTAATGAACTAGTCAATATGTTGAGTGACTTTTTCAATTCCATTTGATTTCAAAGTACACAATGCATAAACTATATATGCAATCAACTGTAGGTTTGTACCTCTTATGCTATTTTTGTAAACTAATGAATATCTCTCATATAGAATAACTATAATGAAGATTGGAAACCTTCTCCAATTCAAAAGTAATTTCCAAAATACCATAGATTTTTCAAAAATATGTCCTATACAAAGCAACTATGAGAACATCAACAAATGAAAGAAATAAAATATAAGTAAATAAGTTTTATTATCTTTCTTATTTAGAATATTTATTTTTTTAATCTAACTTGATTTTCTACATGCAGGATTATTTTCTTAAAAATTATAGTTGTTAGATTAGTGCATTTTAGATGTTGTAGGGAACATTTTATACTAAGATCCTAGTATTCTCCCCAACCAATATGAAGAGATTTAACTTATGACAAGCATAATTGGTGTTTCTAAAGAGAAAGAAGAGGTATACACAGGGTAGTAAATAATGGTTCCAAATGATTTCTTCTTATGCAAGCACCCAACAATACAAAGAATTATTGAATGTTCACTTTAGTACCAATTGTGCACTTTGCTCTTATGTCACTCTATACTCTATGAAGTTACACCATATCAAGAAAAAAAATGGATTAATTTCTTCTTATCCAAGAACCCTACAATATATTTCCCGCAGGGGTGTAGCTCAACCGATGATTCGCTTGATATGAAGGACATGTTGTAAATGGAGGCCACGAGTTCAAATCACCTTGTCTTACCCGTTCCCCATGCATTAGGGTCATGTGGGTGCACCTAGGGGTATAGTGGCAGTGTGATTAGATCCATGGACCTCATGTCACACGAGTATCAGCCCAGTCCCCAATTGTTGATTCCCCTAGTACGAAAAAAAAACCCAACAATATAAAGAATTACTAAATGTACACTTTAGTACCAATTGTGCACTTTGTTCCTATATCACTCTATACTCTATGAAGTTACAGATCAACAAAAAGTAACAAATTGATTTATTCTTGTCCAAGAACCCAGCAATACAAAGAATTATTGAATTTACACTTCAGTACCAATTTTGCACTTTGTTCCTATGTCAATCTATACTCTATGAAGTTACACCATATCAACAAAAAAAATAGTAGATTGATTTCTTCTTGTCCAATAATCCAACAATACAAATAGTTATTAAATGTGCACTTTAGTACCAATTTTCCACTTTGTTCCTATGTCACTCTATACTCTATGAAGTTACACCATATAAAAAAAATTAATGGATTGAATATTATATATAATTATGTATGCATTTATAATTATGTACATACATGCACATCTACTAAGGCTAGTAGCAAATAAAATATCAATTTGTATATGAACAATAATGAATTTGGATTGGTATTATTTGGTGTTATCTCGATATGGGCACTATGCAAGAAAGAGATATTTACAATCCTGTAACAAATAACTCATACATTCTTTGGGTTCATCCACAACCACAACAATAGTTTTGAATCTCTTATAAATATTAAATTTGTGGCATGGCCTTAGTGGAAATCATTTTTAATGATGTTTTAGCCTCGTTCATAAACTTGGCAATAAATTTACTTATAATATCTTATATCTATAAACATATTTTTTTTTCTTAAATTGAAGGCCATCCTTATGGTTCATCCTACTTGTAATTAGAAGTTATTAGAATTCAAGGCCAATGGGATGGTCAACATTGAAAATATGGTCAATTTGTTTTTTCTTACTAAGTTTATGTTGGGATTATTAGATTGATTTTCTTTACTATGAAAGTTGATGTCAATCTTGGTTCAAATAATTTAATTGACACTAACAAAGTATGTGAGGAAACTAAACTCAAATGAGCACATATTACCAAATATCTTCACATGACTATTGTTAAACTATAAGTCCCTATGCAATCACAAAGTCCTATATCACATCTCACATGAATTCTTATTATTATCAAATTATTATTTGCCATACCTAACCATTGGTGAAGTTATATCTATATCTATAGGCGACTATGATCATATAATATATAATATCATCATTGGTATGAATGTGAATATTGAGAATGGCTAAATCCTTTTCGGCTAGCTTTCATCACTTGTTTGTTTGTTCTTCAGTTTAAAGTGATATAAGAGCATATTTCATCCAAAGGACATGATGTATCAAAGAGAAAGAATGATTGAAGATATCAAAACTCCTTTTATCTTAAGGGCATGAAAACAATTTCACGGTAATAATCCTTTGAAGGTGAACTGATGATAGTGTTAATTGTTGGTTGTGGAGCATGATCTTCTTGATTCAAAGATGTTATCATTAAGTCATGTTTGTACCCCATTTTTGCTATACACTCGTCTTAGCAGGGGGGTATGGGGGGCATTGTTATCCCCCCATAGGGGTCCGGGGGGGACTATCCTCCTTGGCTGTGGGGTCTAGGGGCCAGCGGGCCCTTGGCGGAGGTTCAGGAGTGAATCCCATGAAATAATTTTTGGGGGATGTTTGTTGGAAAACAATTTATGGTACCAGGGTATTGGGTGACCCATGGCATTTTCCCATGGTAAATCCCCTACAAAAGGAAAGCATTCTAACAAGGCTATGTATTGTATTGTAGCATTGTAAAACGACCTATGTAATTGTGTGAGAGAGACTATGAGAGAATGAAGAGGAAGTGCAGCGGGTTTGCTGTAGGTTTTATCCCTTCATTTTGTTGGAGGGTATAATAATAAAGGACTAGAAATTTCTGTTTGGACGTATCCCATCTTGGGTGATCATGTTGTATTGGTGTCTCTCTTGTAATTTGTTAATTTGTTTTATATATGTATATTTTTAATTGTTATGCCTCTATGATCTTATTTTTCTAACAATTGGTATTAGGGCCAAAGGTCTATTTGGTCGGTAAACTCGTAGGAAAAAATGGTTACTCGTTTGAGTGGGATAAATGATAGAAAGGAAAGCTTAGTGTTGAGAAATTGAATGGCCAAAAATACCTGTTATGGAAGATGCAAATGGAGGAATGTATGTACCATAAGGATTTATAACTACCATTGGGTGGAAAAACAAAACAATCGATGACTATGAAGGATGAAGAATGGGAGGTTCTTGATAAGAAGCAACTATGAACAATACGATTGTGCCTGCTTTGTTGGTGGATTTCAATATTTCAAAAGAAACGACAAAGGAGGGTGTGATGAGTGCATTGGCTAATTTCTATGAAAAACCCTCAGCTTCCAACAAGGTATTTCTAATGAAGCACCATTTATTTAATATGGAGATGTCAGAAGATGGATCTATTGCTGACCATTTAAATGAATTTAATATGATTACTAATAAACTAAGTTCTATAGGAGTGAAATTTGATGATGAGGTTAGGGCTCTTCTAATATTGTTCTGATTGCTAGAAAGTTGGAATGGATTGGTCATGGATGCAAGTAACTCTGTCTCTCGTTCAATCACTCTTAAGTTTGATGATGTTTTTGGTGTTATTATTAGTGAGGAAATGTGAATAAAAAGAACAGGTGAGACATCAGGTAATGCATTGACCATGAAGAGTATGGAAAGAAAAAGGGAGAGAGGAAGGAGCCTAGGTAATTCAAACAAGTCTAGAAAGGGAATATCCAAGTCCAGACTGGGAAGATAGAGTGTTGGAACTATGGTAAGAGATGACATCTAAAGAAACACTATAGATATCCAAAGACGAAAGGAGACGGGAAACAAGAGACTACTTAGGAAGATGATGTAGCAAGTGATGTGTTACAAGATGCTTTGATTATTGCATTAGATAATACTAGTGATTACTGGGTAGTAGATTCAGAGGATTCATGTCATGCTACACCCCATAGGAATTCTATCATGATTATGTTCCAGGTGATTTTGGACATATTTTATTGGGTGATGATGAATCGGGTAAAAATTTTGGAATAGTTAAGGTGCAGATTAAGTTAAATAATGGAAATGAATGGATTCTAAAGGATGCATGGAATATTCCTGCTGTTATGGAGAAAACTTCCTATGGCTTAGGGTAGACCACAAAATACATTATGACACCAGAAATCAATCCATTTCTATAGGCAATAGAGATCAACAAAGCTAACACTAAGGGATAGAAGGAATAACTTATTTCAGAAGGTTTTAGTAGATCCCCATTGAGATTTTAATCATGCTTGTCCATACATTCCATTCTCAACAACAACAAAATAGACAAGCATTATATATGTTAAGTGTTAGGCCTACTGTAGCATATATAAAACCAATATGTATAAATTGAAGTAACTACATCCATGGATAAAGAACATTCGTAGTTACACACATAAAATGGATGAGAAATGGATATTTCTATTGATAAAACATAGATACAAGTGACAAAATATGTTTTCTCCTCGTCGAAATGGAGAAACCGAGTCCTTCACATGGGCCTCCACCACTTCAATCCTCCATCTCAATGGAAAGCTCACAAGACAATGGAAATCTTGGGAAGAGAATCAATGTCTGCTCAATAGGACAAACGGATGCATACTCAAGCATGTATGAATGGGGCATCAATCAACTATAGTTTCCTTGATCTCATCAATTATCCTCCTCTAATGCATCCAAGAGGCTCAATATATAGCCTATCAATAGGAAGTGAAGGGTCAAGTTGGAGCATTTCCAGGCATATGGAAGGGCAATAGTCAAGTTATTTGTGACTCATTAAGGAAAACTACAAAATATTTTCTTTTTGGGCACATTTCCTGAGGTACACGGATCATAGTGGGACAAGCTGCATGAACACATGAGATGTAAGCTTGTGAGCCACGTATAGCAATAAAGAGGGAGTTCATTGGAACATAAAAGTATATTTTGAGCAAAGGGGTTCCAAAGAGTCTACATAGGGACATGGAAGACCATAAAAATGTGATCTACCAAGTGTGGTAAAATAATATATAACATATGCCCCCTAATGTGTGAGGTCAGAGGGGTAACACGATGGCCAAAATACATTATACCATTCCCAGAAGTGGAGTAATGAAGACCTAGGTGGAAAAACCAGCCATTCATCAGTACAATACGATGATACATCTCAGCATGTGACTGCAAATATGGAGTGTAGAAATCCCAGATACATAATAGTAAAATGGCCATGGATAGGAATAATAGACATATGTCACATGTGTTCATTGCCACGTACAATATATAGTGAAACAAGATCTTCATATTGAATGAAGATATCTGATAGAACACTAGAATCTGGACATAAGAGATGACATCTCATGAATACTGGCATGATCAAGGAGGTAGCATATATGGAATGCCACCAAGCTCGGAGGTCTTCTACACAAACCGCTACTTGTACATGTCCCATCACATGAATAAAGGTGTCGAGGTTGAACATGATGGACCATCGTCTGATTATCGGTCATTGATGTATAAAATTGACAAACGCAATATATCCCATTGATAATGATAACGGGAATAAAGGTACAAAGTGAAATCAAACAAGTGTGAATAGATGTGTTGAGGTCAAACTCTTTGAATAAAGTAGTATTTGTGTGATTTCCTTTGGAGAGCAATTGGCACCTATGTTGATATTCTTGATGATGTTAGGCTTAATGGATATATTGATAGGAATGTTTTTTGAATTGTCAAATTTCCATCTGAAATAAAGTTGAGTGATTGGACATAGAATTGGCACCATTACATATCATCATCAAGGTAAAAAAATTTAGGTTTGACCTCTAATGAATCTGGTTTATAAAGAAATGATTATCGATGATGCATGTCTTCCTAGGGTCATTTAGAGATATTCATGACTTCCATGATAAATTCATCAGAGGAAAAGGTTTGATCCAAGAACTCATGAATGTTGGGAGTGTTGATAGCCCATACAGTTGATGTGTATGTCTCATATTCCTCCAATGGAGAAGGATTTTGATCCAAGTCTATTGAAACATTTTGAATTTCTTGATATGAAATTTCTATAGCAGACAAAGGTGTGCTACTCCAAGTTTCATTAAGTTTTTTTGAATGTATTTCCGTTCCTTCACTAGTTTGAACTTGGATTTCCTCTATCATAGTTCCATATGATGAAGTGGAACCATCGTTGTAGTGGATTTGGTCAAATGGTTAATGGAAAGTTAACTTCTGATGTAATGGTGAAAACTGGAGCCATTTTAGGGGTAGATGTTGGTGGTGGGATTGTGAAGGTTCCCATGAGGGAAGATTCTTTGAACATTGCAACTCCCACATATTGAATTACTAATTTTGAATTCCCTACAAAAGGTACATTTGAGTGGAATTAGTCAATACCGGTTTCAAGTGTGCAATAATCTAACTAATTTATTGTAACAATATTCTCTTGGTGGGGGAACCAAATCACTCGGAATACCGAAGATACTACTTTCGTCATTGCATGTATCCAACTACACCCCAATAGCATATTGTAATCTATGGGTGCATCCACTACCTCAACATCAAATTGAACCATTTCACCTCCCAATTCAATTGGGTAGGTCGAAATGAGTCCATGAGGTGGGAACGAGTGTCCATGGAATTCTTTAAGTATTGTGTGGGATGGTTTCAAAGTGGGTGATCCTAAATATTTCCAACATCCTAATGACATGATGTAAGTAGAGGCTCCTTCATCTATAATAGTTCGAAAAATATTCATCCCATGTGATAGAACTTTAATATGGAAAGAGACATGTGATGGAATCCTACTTGTTGAATGTTCTAAGTCAAAGGTGATCAAAATAGTATCATTCGGATCGACTACACCAATGGCAGACAATAGTGATTTCCTCTAAGTAGGACAAATTTTTAATACCTCCAAGGCCAACATGGCAGCAGGTGCTTGAGCTAATCCTTCCACTATACTATAGTGTTGAGCTGCTCACGCATTAGGATTATGAATTGTTTTTAGAGAACCCCTTTCGGAGGTCGAGGAGTTATGTCAATAGTTGGTTTCTCAATGGTGAGAGAACCAGTTGGTTTTGATCCTTATGGTTCTAAAACACTAGGGAGTGTGTCATAGGAATGAGCCCTTGTTTGAAAATTAACCTCATGATCTAATTCGAAGATGTTGGAAATGGGTGGATTTCCCCCTTGCGGAGGGTTTACTTGGTTTCCTCCTTGTAGGGGTACCGGAGCTACAACAACCATCTGTTGTTGTTGTGGAAAAGGTTGAGTCAACACAAAAGGTTGTTGTGGCCCACTGTATTGAGATAACATTTGATGAATGTCATCCATATGATCGCATAGGTGAGTCGGATGATCTCCTTGACAAATTTTCCAAGGATACTTTTTTTCATTTCTCCTTATTTCATTCTAGTTGATTATTTAGTCTAGGTGCATCTTCTATCCCAGAATTAGCATTTGGATTTTTATTTTGTTTCTTCTTTTTTCCTTTTTTTGTTTGTGGCTTGGACCGTAAAGATTTTCTGAAGTTTGGGTAGGATTTGTAGGTTGTTGGTTTTCGTGGCTAGCTTTGGGTTGAGGAGTTTGAACTGAAACTTGTCTAATTTGATGGGTAAGTCGATCAATTTGGATGACATAACCAATCACACTATCTACATGAGGTCCTTTCAGTGGCCTTGTTGAATCAAATGCAGCTCTCGCAGCAAGATGTATTAAATCATAAAATGTGCCCAATTGTGAATATATCAAATACATTTGTTGGGCACACTGAATGATTTTCTCTTTGGTCATGGCTCCTGACATAGACACATCTTTGGAAAGAGTAGAAAATAGTGATTTCACAAACCAATATGCTAAGAATTGATCTGGTATTTCTACTTTAATAACTCTTCATGTCTCCTCAACTCATGTATATGATCATATATGTGAGTAGAAGTAGATTTCCTAAGAGAAGTAAAAAGTTTAGTACCCGAGTCATAGCGGATAGGTTATGGAAAATGTGTCAAAAATACCATGGATAAAGATGAAAAACTGTGAAATTATTACGTGACAATTTAATGTACCATTTTGTAGTGGTTCCCGTGAGGGTCCGTTGAAACAACCTCAACCTAATATTATCATCAACTAGGGAATTGGATGAACGCCATAAATTAAATGTCATCACATGATTTGATGGATAGTCCCATGGTCGTCCATCAAACTTGGGTATGTTTGAAGGAAGTTTGGTTGGTATGATTGGCCATCCATTCATATGTAGAACAGGATCATTGGTTAGTTGGGATAAATCCGGTAGATTCAATGTGGCTAGAAATGATGATCTGATAGGTTTCTTCATAGATGTTTTGTATGTTGGTGGAGCTTAATAGTTCTAATGAACTAGGGTTTGATTTACGTTCCAAGGTGGATTGTCTCCTTGAAAAGGAGGACCCAAAAAATATTAGTTATTCCCAAGTGTTTGTCCATTCCATTGTAGGATGGCATTGAAAGGTTAATTACCTCCTTGTGGATGTGGATTCCAATAAGGTTGATAGTTTCCTGTGATTTGACCATTACAAGGATATTTTCCTTATACGTGAGAAGTGTTCCAATGTGGATTGTCCCCCTATACGGGTAGGTTCCTGAATATTGGTTACTTCCAAGAGCCATACCACTCATGTTGGAGACATGATTGATAGGTGGAATTCCCCCTGGCATAGTGGTTGTTGGGGGTGTATGGTTGCCCCCAAACATTGTGCTAATATTAGTAGGAGGACAAACTCTTGGAACATTTCTAGTCATTTGCAAATGATTTCTCCAATTGGTATTCATGTTCTAAGGTCCATTTCCTCCACTAGGAATATTACCATTCCAAGGTGTTGAGTTTCCTCTAGAAGTGGAACCTAGAAAAGTATTGGGTTTACCAAAAGGATTCAAATTAAATCCTTATAAGTTTTGACCTTGATAAGCCCCACCATATGGGAAACCCATAGTTGGTAAGGTACACCCTCCGATAGGGATACTTGTATATGAAGTGGATGTACTTCCGGGATTGGAACCTGGAATTGTACCAACTAGAGCTGAAGTGTTCGTTGAACTTATGTTATTAACATGGATGTTAACTGTTGGGATTGTCATTAGGGTTGAATTGGAGGTATTACCTCCTCTAGCCACCATTTGGGGCTGAACTAGTGTGGTTCCTAGAGCTTATGAAGAATCTAAAGGGTTAAGTGTAGGATTTTGCATGTTATTTGACTATGTGAAAAGAGGGTTGAGGTTATTGAATGATTCGTTTACTATAAGTATTACTAGGTCTAAAAGATTCAAATGTGGATTAGCAAAATAAACTATATGGTTTTCTATTGTTTCAATTTCAAATGGAGCAAGATTATCCACTGTTTCTATAGATGGTTCAGGATTAGGTTGTTGTTGATCTTCTCTATTATCATTGATTGAATTTAAAAAAGGTCCAATCTCAAAGCCTCCTGAGTTTTATTTTTGTATTCGCCTATGTGTTTTAGCGATGCCTTCAAGTTCTGGTGACTCGCCTCATTGTCGTCGTGATTGGTGGCCCGAGAGAGAAGCCACTTTGACATTTGAGTTTTTAGAATTCAAAAATATACCAAAATGTAATCAATCAATTATAAAGGAAATCTAGAATCCAACAAAAATAAAAGTTACCACACTACTAAAAAATATCCCTAATGAAGCAACAAGCAAACTTCTTTCCAAAACACTGAGGTTTAGTGAAAATTTGGATTTTTAGAGGGACTTCCAAACTAGTAGCTCTTGAGGGACATCATGCCTCAAAAATTACTAAATAGTGAAGATACAAGAAACAATTACACTACTCTTAAATCGCTAAGGGTGAAAGTGTTAGCTCTTGGTTACTCACCCTCCCAAGGAGTTGAAACAATGTTGTGCTTGTCTCAGGTATTGCAAGTGTCCCCCACTCACAACATCCTATGCGATGCCCTAGGAAAAGAAACTATGGTTACCACTTCACAATAATTGGCTGGGTAGGATAGTCATTCGTCTAGGATAACTCACAGAGAATATATATCTCAAGAAAGTGATCAGGGTATTTTGTAAGGATTATAATAATATACTAAAGTATAGTATTCTAGGAAATTATTTTGGATTGAAAAAAACATGTATATAGATATGTAGGAGAATATTAAATATGAAACATACAATCACTACTAAAACTTGTAAAATTTGGAGATTATTATAATAAAAATGTATATTTTATGTAAATAAGGCGATATTAGAGACTAAAAATGACCAAATAACGAATTTATTTTTTGAAAAAAACCCTAAAAATGGCCAATTGGTGAAATTTCGCCCCTAAAAATTTCCTTGGTTGTGATTTCAAATGGTGTGGAAGCTCAACAAGTTCATGTGACATCAAAATTGATGGACTAAAGGTTCATAAATTGAAACAATGTGTCATGTTCTTTAGTTTATCAACAATTTCCTTATGAAAATATGTGATTAAAATGACCAAACTAGGCAAAATTTCAAACGTTCAAGAATGAAATAAAGGACCTAAATGGTAAACATGTCATAAAATTTCAGATCTAAGCATTATTTTAAATAAAACTTGAACAACACTAAAAAAAAACCTACAAGTCAAAGTGATTTTTCCTAGCTTTTTAAGGAGATTTCCAAGACTTCCAAATTCAAGGGAAAATGACCCTAAATACTTCAAAAACTTCTCCTAGTAGGTCCTAATAGGACTCAACAAATGTTTTTGCTATCAACCAAAATTATGTAAAATCTAAATTGAACTCAGCCCAAGGCCAAAAAACAATGATCTCATAAATTTTCAATCTCAAGCCAAATGCACAGGAAACTTTAAAATCATTCAAAAATCCATAAATCCTGATAAAAAAATGTTTTATACTATCTAAAAACTATATTAGAAGATTCCTAATAAATCTACAATATAAAACATCGAATCAAATGATCCAAAATTGAAGATTCAATCGTAAAAAATAAATCAAGATCTGTGACTCTTCCATACTGTGGTTGGTGCACTGTTGTATTAATGAACATATTGTCACCGGTGCACATAGGTGAGTCCAACAGGGTGTCAAGGGAGGTTTACGCTTGGTTTAGGTTATGAAAGGGAATTAACATGCTAAATAAAGGAAAAAAGCGAAGATCTAGACCCATATTTCTTAGAAAATGAAAAATTAAGCGTGAAATCAGTTTGGTTTTGACCTCTAAAACTGAATTAAAGCCTTGTAAGACCAAGATAAAGCATGAATTAAAATATTTAAAGGTAAGAAACACCCAAACAAGGGGAAAAAAATAAATAAAAGTACTTTCAAGAGAATAACCCCTTAGCTCCCTAGTGGATTCACCATTCTGTTAGTGGAGTTTTCTAGAACTGAAGCTATATCCTACTCTCCTATTTATATGGGGTGGGTGAAGCTCAATCGACAGAAAACAAATCAATTATCAGAATAATCCTAATATCTTAAACCTTCTTTCATGGATTTTGAGAAGTGGAGAAAGAGAGGTGAATACATACCTCTTGTAGTCTTGGAATTTGATGGAATTCCTTGATGGTTGTCCTTACAGCTCCTTGAATCTCCTTCACACCTGCAAATATCACCACAAATCCTTCTTACTATCCTACGAAATTATATTTAATAAATATAGGTTAGATAAAATTTCCTACCAATTCTATATCAACATGAAACTTGAAGGGAAAACAATGAGCAAGAATTGGAAGGAAAACTGAATTGATTCATAATAGATGAACATGGAGAAATACTTACAACACTTGAAAGTGACTTCCTTATACATAGCGTAGACCTGCCTCTCTACCAGCCATGCATTTAATGACCAAAACCTTTGTAGTAGGAAAGCGATTTCTAGCCCTCAATTCCTCCAGCATGCCTTTTCTCTCCAATTTGTCTCCTCTAATTCACCTCATATGCCTTCCTTATATATGATTGGGGTTTGTGCACCCAATCACTTAGACATGAATGTAGTATTATGATTTTTGAATCTTTTTTATTATTTCCTTCAAAAACCCCACTTTACCTAGTTTTTTAGGCATCAAACTTGATTTTCAGTATTTCTAGGACAATTAATACCCATGTTAGGCATTTTTTCCACAGTGTGAGTTATAAGAACTAGGTTTTTTCCTGTAAGTGGTCATGGAATTGGCCTCTTTAGAATCACATTGTCTTCAAAAATTTCTTCTTTTGTGGAAGCAGTGGTCAAATGAGAGACTAAAGCTCTCAATTGTTCCAAAACTCTGATCTTCATGTTGCGAGAGAAATAGAAATAGGTTTTCAGACCAACACTCTCAAGGGTGTTAATTTTATTGTTAACGCTTACTACAAATCATATGTTTGAATACCTCCGAGGTACATTAGTGTTGGGAACCCTAAATGCAAGTTAATTAAAACCAACATACAGAGTGTTCAATATAATTTGTCAACCCAGGGAAGTCTCTTATTTCATGGATAATGTGCACTATATATGCTTTAAACACTAAGTAGCTGATGCTGTAAATGAATAACCCTACTTTCCTGTTCATCTGAACTCATCCCATAATCTACTTAATCTAGCTTACCTTTTTAAGAATGCAATCACAAATACCTTCTTACAGTCTTTAATCTAGAATTAAAAGATTCAGGAAATAACATCTAGGTTACTTTTGCAGAAAGTTAAATCCTTAATTACCAAACCATCTAAAGATCCAGCTCAACTATCTTAATTCAACTTATTCTAGAAATTCAATGTATGGGAATTAAGTTCTACAATTATAAATGTGAAGAAAAAAACTACAAAGATCTAAAGAAAACAACAATTGAAAGAACTAGGAATGAATAGGGATGTCGTAGCTATCACACAGTTTCATAAGAGAAAGTGAACCTATACAGTCGAATGGCACACCACACCACTGCATTTTACAGGGGATGCAATTACTGATCATTCAAATGAACACACAGAAAATCAATGACTATTGCAGCTTACTGTAAATAAGGGAATTTATCACAAAATCCAACCACACAACAGAATAAATAAAATACCTAATTAACTCAGCAATCCCTGTGGGAAGGTGGGCCCAACCTTCACATAGAGATGCTGGAAGTAACACACGTTAGAATACTGAGATCTGAAGAATCAAACTCCTTGTATTAAAATGGCGGATGAGCACACAACCTCAGTCATAGCTAATACAATAATTTGATTAATTTTTCAACCCTTGGCTCGGAATAGTTCCCAGTATTTATACAATTACAATCATAACATCTTCCCACTATTATCGGGAAGCCATGAAGATCTCTGATCTTTAGGATTCCATGATCAATTGAGAAGATACTCCATGGATTGTAGCTATTTTTGAGCAGCAACGCACTGTTGGCTCTGAATCTGTTGTAGCCTATTGCAGCTACCTTTGTATAGCTCGCATGGAATAGTATCCTTGGACTGCGTTCTTTGGGCAATGATGGAATGGATGATGATCATCTCAGCAATGAATGTTCATCCCTCTCTTGGCATGTTCAGCCCGCTACACCTATATCCTTTACATCTTGAATTATCTTTATAAAACCACCATATGTTAGCATAATTTAAGATGTAAAGACCTAATTACAACAATCCTAAGCATTAATAAAATAAGACAATGATTAACCATACCTGTATGAATTGAGGGACCGAATGAAGGAAAAACATATGTTTAGTGTACATCATAGAGTAGGATGAGGAAAAAAGAGGTAGGTAAAGGTGGTCAAAAAGGGGTCATTTCTGGGCCCAACATCTCTCCCCAGCTGTCTTGTTGCATGTCTCCATGCAACAACCTCCATTAGTCTGAATCTGAATCTGGAATTGTACTTCACTCATGGAGAGAAGAAAAGTTGTATGGGAATTCAGGCGTTCCCTGTTTTTCCAAGAATCCCTTATGGACAACCCAATATCTCCAACACCTCTACTCTTCTGCCCTTATTAATGAGAATTCTTCCCTATATGGTTTTGCTAGCCACCATATGAGAGGAAATTTGAATTTTAGTCGCAGCCAATTAATCCCACATTCCTTCATGCATCCAACATATCCCTAAACCTTCGAAAGTGCATGTTCAAAATTCCTATAATAGTAGGGATCCCTATTTCTCAGGGTTGAAGAGGAAACCTGCCATCTATGCTAGCTACCTTCCAAAGACAAATGTTGGTGCTTGGAAATTTGGTTGACACAAGTAGAAATAACCTTTTCTTGAAGTTCCATTATCTGCTGAGTTTGGATGGGACACGAGAGTACATTCTGATGACGAGCAAGTAGAAGATGAGGGTTCTGAGGTTCGCTTCAAATCCAAAGGTTAGATTGGGCCTCATTATGAGAGAAATTTTGGAAGGATATTTCCCACTGAAAATAATTGCTAACAAAGGAGGCAAAAGCCCTCAAATAAACATCACCTGAGAAAGGGATATAATTTGAATGGCAATCCAAGGGACAAGCCAACTCATGCAAATAAATCTCACACAGCAAATTTTTCTCCTCAAAGTCACTTTCCAGAAATGTTTCCAGGAATTTAGCTGAGGTCGCTATTTCATATGGTCTCCCTTCTTTTACAACCCTCAGTTTAAACCAAATGAACTTCTCAAATAAAAGCATAGGGTAAGAGGAGGATGGTACTCTGGTACCCAACATTTCCTAAGAAAGAGTATATAGCTGATCTTTTTCTACCTACATGGATTTGAACTTTTTTGACTCCTTTAGCTCCTTTTGTAACTCTTCCCCATGGATTTTCTGGGACATGAGTTCTTCTACCCACTTTTCCTTCAATTACCTGATGGTATTCCTATGTTCAGCAAGGGAAACCATCCCTTCTTGATACCTCTCCACCTGACTCCTCCACTTCCTCACTTCTATTCTCAGGATTGAGTGTTCTTTTGTAATCTTCAAGATTTCTTCATCTTCAGCATGTTCTTCATTATTAGAATCCAAATTGACAAAATTTTGAGGAATTTGAGTCCATACCTTATCACCTGATGTTCCAATTTGAATATCCTATACTTCTGAAATCACTTCTGGGGGTGCTGGTTCTTGTGTAACAGCATCCCTTCCTTGAATTTTTCTTGCAGCAACTTCAACCATAGGTGCCTTCGAAATAAATTCTAGGGATGCTAGTTCTTGTGTAACAACATCCTCTCTTTGGAGTTCTCCTATAGCAACCTCAGTAGCTGATTGTGAAGGTGTTGGTTCTTATGTGACAATCTCCTCCTGAATTTTGATCTCCCTATCTGCCTAATTGTCAGCTGCAGCTTCAACAGGGGGATGCAAGGCCGCTGGTTCTTATGTAACAAAGCCATGCCCTTGTATTTCTTCATGTTGCTGGGGTTGTAGAGTTGCTTCCATGTCTTCTGCAATATGGAGCTATTCTTTGAGGATTTCAGTGTCCCCTGAAGATTGTGATTGCATTTGTTCATCCTCTCCTAAATCCAAATCAGGAATTATGTCCATTTCAAGATTGATGTCTTGTTGTTTCATGAGAATCTCCCCATAAATTTCTAGGGATGTTGGTTCTTGTGTAACAACATCCTGGTTAACTTCATCATTTTCTTGCTATTGGGGTTCGATTTCTATTAAATTTGTGTCCTGAGATAGTTTAGGAGTCACAGCATAGACTTATTCATTAAATTCAAGAATATTTTCAATCTCTGGTTCATGTTCCCCCATTTGGGTGGAAACTTCAATGAGAATATTCAAGGATGTTGGTTCTTGTGTATCAGCACCTTGTTCAACTTGATCATCATTTTTTTGTTGAGGTTCCGTCTCTATTAGTTCTATGCCCTGATACGGTTCAGGATTCACGGCATAGACTTCTTCAATAAAATCAAGAACAATTTCAGCCTCTGGTTCATCTATCCCAATTTGGGTGGAAACTTCAACAAGAATATTCGGAAATGTTGGTTCTTGTGTATCAGCACCCTGTTTATCTGCTACTTCCCTTTTCTAAAGTTTCTCTTGGGGAGCTTCACCATCCTTCCAATCATATTGTCCTTCTTCTGTTGGCTGTGACTGTAATTGTTCATTTTCCCCCTTTTCTGTGCCAGGGATCATTTCTGCATCCCCCGCTTCTATCTTTGGTGCTTCATGTCCTTGTACTTCCATAGCTATAGGTACAGGTTGTTGTGTCACAAAGGCATGAACTATGACTTTGTATCCAGACTGGTTAAATATTTCTCCACACATAGGGTAGACCACTCTTTCTTCCTCCTTGTTATAGCATGTTTTTGTTTCTCATTTTAAAGCCATTAGAGGAAATTTGGGGTCTAAAATGGGCCTTATAAGAAAACGTGCCAAAATAATTTTTTGTGAGTTGGAATTCAAGAACCAATAGAATTTCAATAAAATAAGTCAACCATAATGGTTGAATTGACATATTTGTCATTAAAAAAAACTACTTTTTTTGTTCGTATTTTCGACATATCTCATTGTGTTTTTACTCAAATTTCGATCGGGAGAGCTCATTGGATGCGGAATTTGATTCCGCATCCAACGAGTACCCATATTGCATACTTTTGATGGACCCCGCTACCCCAAAAACAATAAATACCTGAAAAAATGTGATGATGATGTCATCATCACATTTGTTTAGGTATTTATTGTTTTTGGGGTAGCGGGGTCCGTCAAAAGTATGCAGTGTGGGTACTCGTTGGATGCATAATCAAATTCCGCATCCAACGAGCTCTCCCGATCTAAATTTGAGTAAAAACACAAGGAGTTATGTCGAAAATACAAACACAAAAAGTAGTTTTTTTCTTTCTTCCTCCAAAATTAGTCAATACTATTTTATTATTTTAACTATTATTTTATTATTTTCCTTAGGAGGCCCATTTTAGACCCCAAAATTCCTCTAATGATTTGCTTGTTTTTAAAACATGGTCTTTCTTTCATTTTTAAGTTTGGGCTTTAAGTTCCTTTAAATTTTTCTTTTATTTATGCTTATATTTATAGTTGACTTCATAGGTTTTTCCAATTTTGGTTTTACTTAGTGAAATTTATGGTTTCTAGGGGCTTGTAGGATGTTTATATGACTTAAAGGTTCTAAAAAAATCATAAGGTTTTATTTAAGTCCATTTAACCAAATTTTAACCCTTTGTTATGAGTTCTGTTTTGAAAATTATTAAAACAGGTATTCTTGTAGTGCAAGCTCAGAAAAGGTAAACACACGCGCTACAAAAAAATTGTGCTATCTGAAAAATCATGATTTTGGCTCGAAATTTTCAAAATTCACGCATAGGAGAAGTTTTTCACACCTATCAATGAGTTTGATACGTGTTTTCAGCCACATTAATCATTGTGATAAATGTTATGAGATGAGACAAGGAAACATTTGGGTAAGTTGCGGGTGATTGGAAGTTATGAGATACAGAGTAGTGGAACCATAATAATTATGAACGATTAGGAAAATTCTCCATTAGCTACACATCTCTTGAACGCATGAAGACCATAGAATTTGTGGCAAAGATCTGGCAGTTTGTGATCTAATATTGAAGAAGGTCAGCAATTTAGGGCTTTGCAGGGTAACTGTTTAGCACTATCATGGTGGTCAGAGAAAGACTTAAGAATGAAATTGGACATCTCGGAAGACATGAAAGCATATTTCTAGCAACTGAATCCATTATTCAGACAGGCATGAAACAAATTACTATCATATTCCATGTATTTGGGTTCACATTGACAGAAGACTAGTTATGGAGATTAACTAAGAATGCTAGTATATAAACTCAATTTTTGCTCAATCTTGAATTTTATCTGTCAATAGAGTTAAAATACTTATCAGTTTGAGAGATAAAATTCAGTTCAAGGTTTAGTTTTCTCAACATATGATTGATTGTTAAAATTGCCAAGATTTGAATATAGTTAAGTTATTTACTGAAGGAAGAAATTTGTAAGTTCAATTATCCAAAATGAAGAGGAGTGGGAAAACAAACAGAGCTGAACCCTCAGATATGTCTTGGGTTCAAGCTTTCCCTGACTGTGCAAGGTTATTTTTAGAAGTAGGATGGTTAAACTATTTTGAGAAGATTGATGGACATCACACAGAAGTTTCATATAATTTTGCTCAGGGATTGGGTAAAGATATTTTTACCTTTGACACCCTAAAGATTAAGCTGACTAGAGAAATAATAGTAGAGGCTACAAGGATCCCTGATGAAGGTGAATATTGGTTCAAGAAGGTACCTTTTACCTTTGATTCATATAATTACTTGCTTCCAAATGTTGTTGTAGACTGGGGTAAAGGAGTGCATATCTAGAAGTTCAAACCAGAGTGGAGAGAACCAATAAAAATTCTGCAAATTTATGTAACTTGTGAAGGAAGATATGCATTTGTATTTAAGTATCATTTCAGGTTTTTGCATCATCTTAATCATTAAGCAAAGATGAACCTACCTTTATTTTTGCTAAAAAGTATGCAAAATATGTCCAGTAGAGTAAAAGAGCATTAAGACCATACTAAACAGTCCATATTTCATCATGGTCTAATAAAGCTAATCATAAGTACTATGCTCCAAAAGAAAGAAAAAACCTGGGACTATTTTCTATTCTGGTCTAGGTTTCAATCTGAGAAAGAAGACCAATCAAAGAAAATGTAGCTGAATAAAGGACATAATTTAGTCAAGAAATTGAAGAAAAATGTCATAGTCTAGATAGAAGAAGATAGTGTGCAAGGAAAGCATGTGACCCAAAGGGATGAAAATGTTGAAAATGAACAGCAGAATAATGTTGAGGAAGATGAAATATCAAAGGGACGAATGCATGATTTGGAGCATATAGAAGATAGCCTTCATGAAGAAGTAAACCAGGAAGTAAATGAAATTTTGATAGAACAAGGACAAATCCCTATGGGAGTACAATATGAAGATAAGGAAATTCCATTGTTTGATGAAGCTAGGGTTGACATTGTACAAGATTTACAAGAACAGTCTAAAGAAGGGGTAACGTCACGAGGAATCAAAAGAAAGGTAGTTCAACTAGCTTCTATCAAACATCAAGGAAAAACTTTGAGCGTGCTAGGGGATATTGGGGTAGGTTGGAGGCCTAAGACCAGACCCAAGAATAAACTAAGATTGAATATGAAAAAATTGCTAAACCCTAAGTTAGCTCAGAAGAAAATTATAGTGATAGAAGACTCTTCATCCCAAGAAGAGTTAGAAGAGAATGAAGATTTAAATGTAAAGGAGATGAAGGGTAAGAAACAAGTTATTTCAGAGGATAAGTTAGCCTTCACTGAAACCAAAATTTCAGAAATGTTAAAGGAAGTTCGAAAGAAAGTAGTCTTAGGCCATCATCAAGATGATTCAATGAAGCAGCATTCAGTCATAACAAGTTTTTGTGCAGAGAAAGAAAAGGTTGCAAAACCATCAGCCCAATCCAGTTTTGAAGTTAATGAATCTCCAGGGGCTCCTGTAGCTATGACAGAGCAGCAAGAGGAGGATGAAGAGATATTTAAGAAATTGAAGATCCCTTGGATGCCAAAAGAAATGCATCTAGTTTCAGAAGGAAAGTGCATTGATTCATAGAATGAAAATTTGCAGAGAAGTATTAAACAATACAAATATTAGATAGAATACCTACATGAATCAAATGAGGGGTTAGTAGCTGCTAATAGAAGATTAAGAGAGGATTTAAAGGAGGTCAATAGCCATTATCAAGAGTTAATTGCAGTTTCTAAGGAAGCTTTGAAAAGGAAAATACAAACACAAAGTTTGTATGCAGAATTGAAGCAAACTATTCAAGACCTAACACAGCAAAATTAGGAGCTTTCAAAAAGAGTCAAAGAACTGAAAGTTGATCATCAGAAAATAAGAAAGAAGACTCAAGCTTTGGAAGGGATAGATCTTTTGGCAGAGGCTGCTAAGGTTTTGTAAAAAAATTTAAATGATAGTGGTTATTATTTAGTCTTTGAAAAATGTTAGTTTAATATGTATGACTCTATTTTTATTAAGTAATTCAATAGTATGACTTAATTAAAAGCAGTTTTTTTTAGTTATCTAACTGTTTTTGGGTAACTAAGATAAAAGTAAGACTGAAGAAAGACTGAGGGTTGGAATTTTTGTACAAGGGGAGGCTTTTAGCTACTATACTAAGCTAAGTTTCAGAAATGCTTATGTATTTTGAATTACTGATTATGGTATATATGCAGACTATAAGCCCTGTTTATCTTATCTGTTGGTTTCATTTCTGATTGGTTTAATCACTCAGTTTATAAATTCATTTCTTGTTTAATGTTATTTCTCATGAAATGCTTGTGGGCTATGGATGAAATTCAGTAATTCGTTTATGTTGTTATGGTTTATGCTTCATATATGATACATTTCAGTAGTTCATTGTTGCATGATTTAGTGTTTTCCTTAGCCTTATGAGTTTTTACCCTCTTATTTATAAACTACAAAACCAAAACCCTAAAAACCTATTTTTCTTAATTTGATTTATTGAGATTGTGTTCGTTTGTTCTTTAGTAGTCTGAGAACAATTTATGGCACTAACATATTTGGCGCCATTGCCAGGGATGAAGCTGAAAGCATACTTTCCCTGGGTTTCTCATCATTTAACTGGTTTTGAGAGGTGGACTTAAACCAACAAATTTTAAAATACTACATTTCACCAAATATTTCACAGTGGCTACTAAAGGAGTTGGAACAAGAAGTAGATCTAGTTCACCTTTACAACTGGGTGTCTCAAACCCATAGCAAATTCTGAAAACAGCTAGGAAAATCAAGAGGTCTCAGTCATCTCCAGCGTTATGTAACCCTGACCAAATAGACTTATTGTCACATTTTTTTGTTTCAAAGGAAGAGGAACAAGATTCATGTTGGTTGAAACCTACAATCCCTGTTAGTAATTTTCATATTTTTACTAATCCTTAGTCTTTCAAGAAAGAAAAAACCTTATCTCTTGGAAAAATCCCTTTATTTCACCTCAAAGTTGGTAAGAGTCCTTTTCATCCAAGTTCTAGTCAATTTTTTCTTTCATCTAAACCAATCAATTTAAAGATGACAACCCAAAATCAACCATTAGATATGTGGATCGAATGGTGGCAGCTAGGTATGCACCTCTAGTTTTACCTCAGCCCTTAATGCTCTTCCTGGTGGAGACTACCAAAATTACTTACCTAGGTTTAATGGACAAGGTGAGACCACAACTGAGG
The DNA here is from genome assembly GCA_001517045.1 of Pseudotsuga menziesii. Lineage (NCBI taxonomy): Eukaryota > Viridiplantae > Streptophyta > Pinopsida > Pinales > Pinaceae > Pseudotsuga > Pseudotsuga menziesii. The sequence continues at coordinate 994,305 of LPNX010868815.1, read as the reverse complement.
AGCATTGGAATGCATTTCTTAACTATGCAGATAATCAGAATATTGAGACAAAAGATGTGTGGATGAGAATGTTCATACAGAGTCTGGATGGAGAGGTCGAAAGATGGTTTAGAGAGTTACCAGCAAACTCTATTACTATAATAGAAGAGCTTCATGATCATTTCATGAGACAATGGGGTGATACTAAGGATCACACATATTACATTACAAAGTTCGGAGCTCTAAGAAGGAAAAAAGATGAAACTATAGCTGATTTCTCTAATAGGTTCAATAAAATGTATGGTAGAATCCCGGCAGAGATTAAACCTTTTCAAACTTCTGCGAAACTCACTTATGCTAATGATTTTGAACACGAGTTTTCCCTACTTTTGAGAGAAAGAAGACCTGTTACTTTACTTGATATGCAAGAGTCAACATTAGAAGTGGAATCTAATATTCTTGCTTCTAATAGACTAAACGGAAACCCAACTCAACAAGTTTATGACATAAAGGGTAAGAAAGAGGCAGCTCCAGTGGTTTCAACATCACACTCTGTAGATGGTAAGATTGATGAGATGGAAAAACTAGTGAAAATCCTAACAACAAAACTAAACAAATTGGAATTAGAGAAAAATTACAATAGGCCTATTCAAGAGGGAGACAGAAACCCTAATAATCCAAATCAGTTCAGAAGACAGTTTGCACCTCATTTCATTCCTAGAGAGAGAAGAAATAATGACATACAACAAGAGAGGAGAGAAGCTGAGGATCAAAAGGTGCCTCCCCCACTTCAAAATAATGTTACTAATGAAGGAGAAATATAAGAAGAAGACTTTTTTGAGAATCCAGATCAAGACATGAATTATTTTGGAGAACAGTTGACTGAAGGTTTTGTAACTGAGAAGGATTTTTTTAACTCTGAATATTATGATGTAGATGTTTTTGAAACAGAAAATGGTTTAAACCTCAAAGTAAATGCTGATATATATCAGTCTGATCCAAAGAAAACCCTAAATTTAAGATCAGGGCCAAAACAGGTGGTTCAAAATCCTAAAAAGAAGGCAATTCTTCCTCCTAAACAGTAGTGTGATCCAGTATTAGAAAAAAAATAGAATCAAGATAAACCAAAGAAGGTTATTGAAGTTGAATAAGTGAATAAGAATATGCAGAATTTTAATCTTGAAAACGAATTGTGCAAAATTAAAATCCCCATGCCTTTCACTGAGTTGATAAAAAATCCTTCTTACAAAAATTTAGTTTTGAAAATGATTCGTTCAGTAAGCAGTCAAGTACCCTCTGACACAATAAATTTACAGGAGGAAAATCCTAAAATTTTTATTGGATCAGATTTGGTAGAGAAAACTAAAAATGATGCAAGTGCATCTCCACCATTTTACATCACATTAACCATTCATGAGCAGATGATACATAATTTCCTTTTGGATTCAGGAGCATATCATAATCTAATGCCAAAAGCAGTCATGGAGGCTTTAGGGTTGAGCATAACAAAACCTTATCATGACTTGTATGCTTTCGATTCTCGAGCTGTAAAATGTTTAGGAGTAATAAAGGATATGGTGGTTATTTTAGCTCAGCTACCAATGAAAAGTGTTATTATGGAAGTAATTGTGGTGGATATCACACCTAAGTTTGTAATGCTCCTTTCTAGATCTTGGGCCAAGAAGGTAGGTGGAACTCTACAAATGGAATTAACATATGCAACCATTCTTTTCTTTAGAGGTGAGAATGGAAGGTTGTATAGAGAGTTACAATTTGCTTATATTGTATAGAGAGTTTCACCAAATCCACAACTTCTACCCATTTTTTCATGTAGTCGGTACAAACCAAGATGTAGGATTTCTGCCTGAAATGAGGGCTGATAGGACCAACAAAATCTAAGGCCCATCTGTTAAAAGGTTCAACCACCAGTTGTGGTTGAAGAGGCATTTGATCCAATTTGTTAGGTTGGCCCATCCTCTGGCAGCTGTCACAAGACTGGACATATCTTTTTGCATCCCTGAAAAGGGTCAGCCAATAGTAGCCCATTCTCAGCGCTTTGTGTCCTATCCTCTTGTCTGCAAAATGTCCCCCACAAGGCTCATCATGGAAGGATTTCAAAATATGGAATATTTCATCTTCTCTTACACATATTCTGATCTCAAGATCAGGGCCTGTGTAGAAGAGATGACCGTCTATCCAACAATACCTGGCACTTTGTTGAATAATTTTCCTCTTTCCTCTTTTTGACAAATGTGTCAGAAGCTTCCCTGTAGCGAAGTAGTTAGAAACATTTGCATACCAAGGGGAGTGAGCTGAAACTGCAAATAAGTGTTCATATGGAAAAGAGTCCTCAGTAGGAAAATTATCATCATTGTTAGTAAAACGAGATAAGAAATTAGTGACAACATTTTATTTTCCAGGCCTGTCTATAATGGTGATATCAAATTCTTGTAATAATAACAGCCATCTAGTCACCTGAGCATTTGTAACAGGTTTATTCATTATATATTTGATGGTTGAGTGGTCAGTGTGCACAAAGGTAGGATATCTAGTGATATAATGTTGGAATTTGTTAATGGAGTAAACAATGGCTAAAAAATCCTTCTCGGTAATAGTATAATTAAGTTCAGCAGGGGCTAGGTTTCTGCTAATATAATAAATTGCATAAGGTGCTTGACCATCCTGCTATCCTAAAACTGCTCCAATGGTGGTATCAGAGGCATCTGAAGAAATGTGAAAAGGTAGGGCCCAATTGGGCCCTCTTAGGATGGGAGATGTAGACAACTTCTCCTTAAGTTTAAAAAACAGTGTCTGGCATACCTCATTCCAAGTAAATTGTACATCCTTCATTAACAATGAAAACAAAGGAGAGGCAAGTTTGGAAAAAAATTTCTATAAATCTTCTGTAATATCCATAATGCCCTAAGAAACTTCGCACTTCTTTCTGAGTTCCAAGAGTAGGTATATTTTTTATTACCTTGATTTTAGAAGGGTCTACTTGGATGCCATCAGCAGAGATAAAATGCCCCAACAATACCCCTTCACTCATCATCATATGGCACTTTTCAGTGCTCAAAGATAGCTGGGTCTGTTCGCAGCGAGTTAAAACCTTTTCCAATTTTTTCAATGCTTCTTCAAAGTCTTTTCCATAAGGAGTAAAATCATCCATGAAAATTTCCATACTATCATTAACTAATTCTAAAAATATGCCAATCACAGCTCTTTGAAATGTGGCTGGTGCATTGCATAAGCCAAAGGGAAGCACTCTGTATGCAAAATTTCCCCAGGGACAGGTGAAGGTAGTTTTATCTTGGTATTCAGGAGCAATCTGGATTTGATTGTACCCGCTAAACCCATCCAAGAAGGAGAAAAACTTCTTCCTGGATAAGCTGTCAAGTACTTGATCGATGAAAGGCAGGGGAAAGCGATCTTTCGGTGTTGCCTTGTTTAGCTCTGTCCACACAGACTCTCCATTTACCCATCTTCTTGGGTACTATCACGAGTGGAGACACCCACTCACTGTCTAAAATGGGATATATAAATCCTTCTTCCAAGAGTTTCTGAATTTCTTCCTTCACTATGTCCCTAAGATTGGGATTCATTCTTCATTGAGGCTGGCACACAGGCCCGGAGTCACTTTTGATATAAGTATGATGGGTGCACAGATTAGAAGGGATGCCCCTCATGTCTATGTACTCCCAGGAAAATTCCCCCTTGTGGTTTTTTAAGAGAGTGATTAGGCGTTCCTGTTCATCTGGGGTAGCATTCAGGATCTAATAAATTTTCTTATTGACAGAAGTGGGTTCACTGATGAAATTATTAATGGCATCATCTTCATTTTCATGTTTAAAATTCAAGGCCTTCCCTATCATTAATAATGGATGAACGCCCTCTTCTTCCTCTGGCTCCATCCATAACGGAGTTTTAGCTTCTAAGCTCGGTCGAGCTGAAGGATAGAGAGTGAGGTTCTTTATCTCGGTTCCATCTGATATGGTCATAGACCTAGACTGACAGCTGATGCAAGCATCAGCTGTAGCTAACAAGGACCTTCCCGGGATCAATGGGTGTCCTCCTAGCTGCGACTTAGGTTGTAAAACTAAGAAGTCAGTAGGATACTCCCAAGAATCAGCTAAGATAATGAGATCATCCAAGATTCCTTCAGGTTTAATAGTGGATTTATCTGCAAGTTCTAAAACGGTAGGAGTTGGCTTGAGATTAGTGAGACCAAGTTTCCTTACAATTTCAATGGTCATGATGTTAATTGCTGCTAAGTCTACCAATATGTTGGGTATTTGTGTGCTCCCAATTTGCACAGTGACAGTGGGATTCCCAGGATCGTCGTATTTGGCCAAGAGGGTTTTCCCCATTATTAATTTAGATAATTTCCCTATGACATGAACAATAGGAGGATCCCTGGGTTTTCTTCCTGGTTTCCTTATACACAGATCCCAAACGGTTCTGGAATAGATAGGTACATCTTGAAGGGCCTTAAGGAGTGGAATTTTAACATAAATATTTTTTAACTCTCCTAAGAGGTTAAATTGAGGTTGTCCCACTACCTTTGGTAATATTAATCTTTCAGGGTATCGTGGTTCCCTAATCAATTGTGTAGGATGTGTCAATAAATTTGTCTTTTTGTGTTTCAGCCGACATATTAGTAGGATGTTCAACGTCTTCAATAATGGGAGTTTCTATATTGGATAAATACTGTGGGTTCATCTTTTCTTCACACATAAAGGATGGAACATCCTCAATGATCAAAGGCTCCACTACCCTCCTTGATAGTAAGCGGATGTAGTTGCAGGGTACAAGAGTAATGGAGTAAGTAGGCATGTTGGCAGTCTCAAATTGATGGAATTCTTTATTATTTGGGTTGGGGTTAGGTTCAGCAAGCAGCTGTGGTCATATCAGCATATTGGGGACAACATTATTCTGGAGTTGCAACTGCGACTGCTGATAAGGCTGAGGATATCGTTGAGGAGGGTATGGTTGATGAGGAAATATTTGATGTGGAAATTGTTGAGGAGGTTGGTTATGGGGGAACTAGTTCCCTGGATGGAAGTTCCTCCATCCAAGAGACCAAGAATTTTGTTGGTTTGGTGGCTCTGTCCAAGGGTTCCAGGAGTTAAAATTTTACATCAGAGGTTGAGAGGGATACCATTGAGGGTTAGAATAATATTAAGGGAATTGTGTATTCATGTGTTGCATATTATTCCAATTATTCATGTTATTCAAAAATGGAAACAATTCTGGAGTCATACCTTGATTTTGAGGTTGCTAGGGCTTTTTCTATGCAATAAAGTAAGCTGGTTTCACATCTGGAGTTGATGCCTGCAGAAATGCCTTCACTTGAGGTAGTGAAGGGCAATATTTTGTGTCATGGTTTAGCTTGCACAGCTAACACACTTATACCTTGTCGAGCGAGCACTCCTTCAAAGGGTGGTTCTTCCTACATTTAGGGCAGAATACACTAAGTGTGAGATTCTCTACTACTTGTTTCTGCTTTTCCCTCAAGACATCTATTTCTGAGGAGATCGAGCTCATCATTTCTGTCTTGAAATTTTCAAGGAGATTTCCTATTTCTTCCCGGGTGGCTCCTCCATTAGATGAATTTTGTGTTCTGTCGAAGATCACGTTCTAATTTGTCCCATTTGTCCCATTTGTTGTTCCTGGAAGATCCCCTAGAATATCTTTTGCACGGTTCAATGATCTTTTCAAAGGAATCCTTTGAGATATCCCCCTTTCCTAACAGGTTTAACATGTCTAGGAAATATTCCCTAATCCCATGAAGTAGGATTATTTTGAGCACATATAAGCCCATATTAGTCTGTCCAGCTCTCTGCACATTATATAAAATCCTTTCAACAAAATCTTCCATACTTTCATCGTCCCTCTGTACCATTTTAAACAATTCTTCTCTCTTGTCCTTGGTATTGAAATACTCTTGATATTTCTCCAGGACCACCTGTTTCATCTGGTCCTAGGTAGTGACAGTTCCCCCTCCCAGGCTCATAAACCAACGTAATGAATTGTCCTTTAGAGTGGCAGGAAATTTTTTTAGCTTCTGTGCATTGATGGTGTAGTTGTAGCTGTGACAAAGGATGTCAAATTCAAAAAGAAATTCATCCGGATCCTCTACTACTTTTCCATAAAAGCGAGGCAACACTGATGGTGATATATTTTTCATGGGGGATATCCCCTTTGACTATTGAATTGGGAATTGAAGTGTAGCAACCATCCCTTCAGGCGAGGATTTACCCTCATGATGATGATTTTCTCCCATTGCTTCTTCATGATCTTCAGGATTGCATCTGTTGCTCATATATTCCTCTGCTTTATCCTCTTCGTGCTTCCACTGATTGTTAAATTTTTTATGGAACTGTGTCCACTCCTCTTCAGTCACAACCTTCCCATTAATGTGATAGATCAATCTCAGTCAACTGATCTTGCAGTACTAACTATGTCTTCCTCCACAGGGATATCCGAGGGTGTTGCAGCTCCTCATGTGTTCTCCGCTGTTGAGACTGACGCTGCCACTCCAGGGGTAACTGGGCTTCTTCTAATAGGTGCTTCCTGATAGCAAGCCCCACTAGAATAATTGGTCCTATCAACTAGGTTGTCAATGAATGTTCTTCTTCCCAATGCTGGATTTTTCCCATGGCCTCGACCACCTGCGATGTTAGTGTTCTGTGGGGTTCTAGGATTTATAAGATGGCCACGCTGTACCCTTCTTGTATTCATGCAACCCAAAACATGCAAACTTAAAAACTGAAGAAGAATGAATAAATATAATTACTGGATGCAACTACTACGATGTCTAATAATTATCTTCCCCAGCAACGGCACCAAAATGTTAGGCACCCTATATGCAAGTTAATTAAAACCAACATATAGAGTGTTCAATATAAATTGTCAACCCAGGGAAGTCTCTTATTTCAAGGATAATGTGCACTGTATATGCTTTAAACACTAGTAGCTGATGCTGTAAATTAATGACCCTACTTTCCTGTTCAGCGAAACCCATTCCATAATCTACTTAATCTAGCTTACCTTCTTAAGAATGCAATCACAAATACCTTCTTACAATCTTTAATCTAGAATTAAAAGATTCAAGAAATAACATATAGGTTACTTTTGTAGAAAGTTAAATCCTTAATTACTAAACCATCTAAATATCCAGCTCAACTATCTTAATTCAACTTATTCTAGAAATTCAAAGTATAAGAATTAAGTTATGCAATTATAAATGTGAAGAAACAAACTGCAAATATCTAAAGAAAACATCAATTCAAAGAACTAGGGATGAATAGGCATGTCACAGCTATCACACAGTTGCATAAGAGAAAGTGAATCTATACAGTCGACTAGCACACCACACCACTGTAGTTTACAGGGGATGCAATTACTGATCATTCAAATCAACACACAACAAATCGATGACTATTGCAGCTTACTGTAAATAAGGGAATTTATCACAAAATCCAACCACACAATAGAATAAATAAAATACCTAATTAACTCAGCAATCCTTGTGGGAAGGAAGGCCCAGCCTTCACACAGAGCTGCTGGAAGTAACACATGTTAGAACGCTAAGATCTGAAGAATCAAACACCTTGTATTAAAATGGTGGATGAGCACACAACCTCAGTCACAACTGATACAATAATTTGATTAATTTTTCAACCCTTGGCTCGGAATAGTTCCCAGTATTTATACAATTACAATCATAACATCTTCCCACTATTATCGGGCAGCCATCAAGATCTCTAATCTTTAGGATGCCCCAATTATGATAAGCTATTGCAGTCGTGGCAAGATGAAAGTAGAAAATATAGGAAGGTTGTTACTTGATCCAGAAATGATGATCATGATCAATTGAGAATATACTCCGTGGATTGTAGCTATTTTGAGTAGCGGCGCACTATTGCCTCCAAATCTGTTGTAGCCTGTTGCAGCTATCTTTGTACAACTCGCATGGAATAGTATCCTTGGACCACATTCTTTAGGCAATGATGGAATGGATGGATATCATCTTAGAAATGAATGTTCATCCTTCTCTTGGCATGTTCGGCTCGCTACACCTGTATCCTTTATATTTTGAATTATCTTTATAAAACCACCATATGTTAGCATAATTTAAGATGTAAAGACCTGATTACAACAATCCTAAGCATTAATAAAATAAGGCAATGATTAACCATACCTGTATGAATTGAGGGACCAAGTGAAGGAAAAACATCTGTTTAGTGTACATAATAGAGTAGGATGAGGCAAAAAGAGGTAGGTAAAGGTGGTAAAAAAGGGGTCATTTATGGGCCCAACAATTAAGATAGGTTTTTTATTGTATTTGATGCATGTCATACCTATTATATGAATTTTCTATCTAGCTATTGTTTTAGCCTGAAATAAGCTATGTATGTTGTGGCTAGTACTACAACATCTAAAGAGATGATAGTACTATAGAAGCAAGGTGTATTTTAAACTAGTACTAAGCGAAGTGTATTGTGTATAGTACTACATGCTAAGGAGTAGTGTACCTTGGGAAGCTACCTACTAGGATGAAATACTTGAGCCTACAGTTATTAGGTGTTAATAGTCAAGCATTCTAAAAAAACCTATCCATGTTATGATAAAACACATTGAGATGAAGTTATACTTCATTGGGATCATGGTCATGTAAGTAAAATTTAAGCACATAACTACTTATGAGAAAATTGTAAATTTTTGGACAAGCCATTCTCAATGAAAAAGTTGAGATACTTATGATATAAATATTTGCATGGCAGGAAATTCCTAGTAAACAAGAGAATGTCTCCCTCCTTGAGAGGGAGTGTTGATTGTACAACATCATGAGACATTCTCCATACTTGTGAGTAATATCAAGTCAGACTTGTGAGCCATATAAATTCCTATGTATCATCATATGATTGAGGTGGTGATGTTGTATTATAAATCTTGTTAGTAATATCAAGTTGAGCCTTGTGAGTAATATCAAGACTAGACTTGTGAGTAATATTAAGTCAAGTGTTCTTATAGAAGGTACCCTATGAGATGGATATGAGCTTGTGAGTAATATTAATCTACTATTGTAAGGCACCTGAGTGGGCCCAATGGTTAAGAGCTTGTGTTATCTCCGAGGAGGTCACAGGTTCAAAACCGGCGGGGGGTAGGGATGCCTATTTAGCCCGTTGTGACGAGACTCGAAGGGTAGGCGACCCCTGGGATAGGTGCCCACCTATAGGTATTTCCTGGGATGTGGTACCGGGACGTATCGGCCCCTGCTTAGTCACAAGTTTCTGGTATATCTGGCTTGCGGGCTGTTGGATATACTCTTGGCTGTTGCCATGGCTAAAAAAAATATTAATCTACTATTGTGAGTAATATCAAGCTAGGTCTTATGAGTAATATCAAGAATGAATTTTTGTGAGTAATATCAATACTATAGACTTGTGTGTAATATCAAGTCGGACTTGTGAGTAATATCAAGTCAAATATTCTCATAGATGTTAGCATATGGTATGAATTCCTTAGACCACAAATGTTATGTGATATTACTAACCATGGTCATTTGAGATGGATAAAGCTGTTAAGTCTCCTCTAGAGACTGATCACCTCTAGAGTGAATTACTTTAGCATGTGACTATATGTTTCAGGGTAATATAATATGATCATAGCATGTGACGATTATTATGAGTATAATATGATAAGATATATGATTAAACATATACCATGTAGTAAGATAAAGAGATAAGCAATAAAGTGATTATGAGAGAAAGAGAATTTGAATTTCCCATGTTTATGACTAAGTGAAAGCAAGTTATAAAGCTTCAGTAATATGAATGCCTAAATCAATGCTTTAGTTAAAGCATCAATTGAACTATTAATGATAAACATTCACTTTAGTATAGAAGATCTCAGTGTTCGTGAATCAACAATATTAATTTAATAATGTTTAATTACGTAATTAAAGAAAGATGGACTAGTTAACTAAAGTGTTTACACTTTAGTTAGACTAATAGAAGAAACTTAAGTTAATTAAAGGATGGAACTATAGTTAATAAAGTGTGTTCCATGTGATACTTGATTTATTGCTGTTGGAAAATTTGGGTTATAGTTTTCATTGGTATTAAAGGTGTTCATCAATGACAAAGGAAAAACCAATGGATATGATGGCAGGGAAGACTCAGTGAAAGACTAAAGTAGTGAGGATGTGGCATGACACATATGATGTCATGGCATGGCATAGTTGAGGATGTGGCATGACACATATGATGGCATCACATGACATAGTTGAGGATGTGGCATGACACATATGATGACATGGAATATGATGGTGTCCTAATGATGATGAAAGACTAAAGTAGTGATGGCAAAGTTGCTTATGAAGCACAAAGGATAAGCAAAAGATACCATGGAAAATTTAACGCAGCATAAGTCAAAGTAAAGAAAAAATGGCATGTGATGAGGTGGCATAAATGAAGGTAGTGATGACATGGCACGATGATGAGGTGGCAAGGTTATTTGCATGAGATCTGATGAATGAGGATTAGTTTTTGTATAATCTGTAAAGAAAGAATGCAAATCCGTATTAATTCTAGAATGGACGGTCAAGGAGCGACCCACACTAGATCTGACGTTGAAGATCAAGTTTACATAAGTTAGTCAGAAAATCCAAAGTTCCACAATAGATCAAGATGGATGGTCATGGGTAAATATGCAAGGAAATCAATGGTCTAGGAAAATCCGGAAACAAAGTTGCAGAAGGAAATTGTAGAAGTCCAAAATAGGAAAGTGTGATTCTGCATCCTGCAATCCATAATGCGGAAACAAAGTTGTGGAAGCCCAAACTAGGAAAGTGTGATTCTGCATCCTCCATCCTGCAATTCGCAAGATCAATGGTCAGGAAAGACTCTGCAAAATATCAACGATGCAGAAGAAAAGTCACGAAAAGGAGCTTGCGAAAAGTCAAAATGCTACGTTTCCATATGCATCTAGCATCCCGCAATATGGAGAGATCAGACGACTGAAGTTAGTTCCAATAAAACAGATCAACTATGTGGAAGAATATTGTGGAAAGGAGTTTGTGGAAAGGAAAAATTAAACAGTCGACATCCCACATCCAACACCATGCAATCTGGAGAGATCGAACGGCTCACGTTAGTTCTGCTAAAACAGATCAACGGTGTGGAAGAAGGCTTGCAGAAAGAATCTTGCAGAAGGGAGTTTGTAGAAAGGCAAAAGCGGACAGTCGACATCCAGCATCCCGTAATATGGAGATCAACGGTCAGGAAAAATCCCAATGAAGATCCACAATCTGGAGATCGACGGTCCGGAAAATGCTCGACGAATATCAACGGTGGGAAATCGTTGAAACATAATCTTGGTGCGAAAAGGCGATTTTAAGGCAGAAATTGATGGTTAGATCGATGGTCCAGATTGACCTAGATATAGGATCAATGACTCTGATTGGATCAAGAATTTGATCTTGTGGAAATAATTTTGACAGTGCGGAAGGACCTGCAAACGTTGGACAGAGGTGCGAAAATGGTTTCCAAGCTATGGAAACAATCTCTGAGGTGGACGATCAATGGAAGAACGTGAAAGGATGTTCTAAAAGGTGTGATCTTCAGATCTGAATAGTGAAAGGTTTGTTTTTTGAGTTTGAAGAGGCGCGACTATTGAAAGAAGCTTAAACCCTGAGAAGTATTTAAGCAGCGGCTTGAGTTAGAAGGAAAATGTCTTTGCAGTTCAAATTGCATTATCAGAATCAAAGACCAGTGGGTGTGATAGAATTCAGTGGGAGAGAAATTTTGAGAAACATATCAGGGTGGCAAGGTGAAAATAGGGTAGGAAACAAGCTTGTAGGGGGTTGTTTCCTCCTTTCACTTGTATCTGATAAACCAGGGGGTCGTAGCCTCCTTCCAATTGGCATTGGTAAATACAGTGTTGTAGCATCCTTTCAGTCATAGCTGATAAACTAGGGGGTCATAGCCTCCTTCCAATTGGTATTGGTAAATAGGGTGTAATACCATCCTTTTCTGTAGCAGCAGGAAAAACTATCTGTAAATAATAATTTTGTAGTAATAGGACATATTAGTGGTTTACCCTATTGGGCTTCAATGTTAAAATTGTGTTCTATGTATTCTTGTGGTTATGTGTTTTTGAAAGATAGATTTAAAAAGTGGTTACAATAGCAAAAAGATATCAATACTGATTCACCCTACCTCTTAGTAATGACCAATAAACCAATAATTGGTATTCACTTGAACTAGGTGAATATGAAGGAAATTCCAAATCCCTAAATGCAATCTTGAGTTTATTAACAAACACTTTTAAAAAAAAGGTTATGCAATGCACTTCTGCCAAAGAAGCTTGGGATAAGTTGAAGATTATCTATGAAGGAGCATCAAAGGTCAAAGAATCCAAACTGCAGACATAAAAAGGTCATTTTGAAAGCTAGAAAATGAGAGAAGAAGAGANCTTCTTCGTGTAGATGAGGTGGTTAATTTTATCATAGGTATTGGAGGAAAATTGAAAGAGAAAGAAGTGGTAAGAAATATACTAAGACCATTACCAATGAGATATGACTCAAAGGTCTCCACCCTAGAGGAACGAGATGACCTTAAAATAGTGACAGTAGATGAGTTGCATGGAATTCTCACTGCGTATGAGATGAGAACTGGACTAAATGAGACCTCAAAGAAAGAAGCATCGTTTAAAGTCTCTTCCGAAAATCAATTAGAGAATCTAGATGATGAGGAAGCCCTCTTTGTAAGTAAACTTAAGAAAGTCACTGGGAAATACAAAGGTAAGCTAGCTTTGAAATGTTTTAACTGTGGAAGGATTGGGCATTTTTCCCATAAGTGTTCCTACCCAAAACAAGAGGAGAGTGACCATGAAGAATCATGTTGTCATAAGGGTAGAAAGAAGTATAAAGAGAAAAAGAAGAACTTCTATTCCAAAGAAGAAAGTGAAGATGAGGAAATGAGTGAAGATAATGAAATTTTGTTTTTAGGAACAACAAACCTAGATAAGGAATCAGAAGTGGACATAGAAGCTGAATACATGGCTGTTGTAGATGAAATTGAAAGATGTAGGAAAAGAAACAAAGTGTTGAAAGAGAAACTGTCTAACTACCAAGAAGAGACAAATAAAATTATTACTGATTTGAGAAACCAACTTCAAGAGGCCAAAAAGAGTGAGGAAGATCTAGTAGTTATTCTCAGGAAGAGAATTCAAGATTCTGAAAAACTTGAGAAAGAAATTGCTCGACTTAGAGAAGGAGTTGATGAAAAATACATTAAATCAAATTTTGAGAACAACTTAATGATTCTAGATGACATTCCGAGTAGCCAAATACCATCAAGTGATAGGTCTAGTTTGGGGTTCGTTAAAGAGAAGAAGCCAGAGAGTTCCCCACTCACTAATCAGAGAGGAAGTACAAAGAGCTATGCTGAAGTACTAAAGAGTCCTGTTAAAAGGGAAAAGTGCAAAGAACGTGCTTTATCCTTTCATGACAAAGACAGAACTCATGAGGAGCCCAAGAGACAAGTAATAAATAGAAATCAGAAAATATTTCTGGGTCATTTTTATTCATGTAATAACTTTGGACACTTGGCTAGAAATTGTAAACTAAAATGTGATGCTCCAGTAGAAGTTCAGAGACAGTGGAAGAAAATGGAAGTTAGGAGACAGAGAGACTAAAGACCTCCTGTGGATAAAGAAACCTTTCATGGTTATTTTCATTACTGTCATAAGTTTTGTCACAAGGTGGTTAACTGTAGAGTCAAAGGAGAAAATCAAAGGATGAAAAGGAAACAAGACACCAATGCAAGGCATGGTGAAGGACAAGAAAATAGTAAACCTCCTGAAAATGTGTGGATGAAAGAATCAGAAGCCTCAAAGGAAACACAACTTTCAGTCATTAATGAAGTCTCAGTAGTTGATGTTGAGAGTAATGAGTTCATAGATAAAAAAGACACGCATCATGAGGGAAAGCTACTTAGTGATGTAGAATAATACACCAATAAAGATGAAGGTGATGAATAAGGATGTAGTGATGACCATGGGATATTTTTCTAAAAATGTCTCTTGTGATTTAAAGAAAACCCTGAAAATGACATTAGAAGGGATCTTATACTTAGGGGGAGTTAAAGTCAGAAAATTCTGATTGGTATCTAAGAAAAATCCAATTGATATATAAAGTTGAAGTATATTGAAAGCTATCTTCTTCAAAGATGATGGGTGATCAAGGTTGGTGTATGGATGACATAAGCGAAAGCATAAAGTAACGTGAGAACAACAAAATCTAAGAGTCATGAATATCATGATATCTGCAATCAAATAGAAGATAAAGATGATTATTTTCACTTAGTATTTGAAGTCATGACACATAAAAATTGTTGGCAGTAGAAGAAAAATCAAGTTTAAAAGAAATAAAAAAATTCATTCTATTGATAAGGTAGCAGGATGAGTTCAAAATTGACAAAGGAAAAGGTTGAGGTTATGAGTCTTTGTGTTTGAGATAGTGACACTAGAGAAACTATGTAATAAACTGAAGTAATCTCTATGTTGAGGATCTGAAGTTATGGGTATCTAGACAGTTGATAATATAGATATAAAATCCAAAACAATCCAACAGTATATGCTAGGTATTTATATGAAGATCTAAATTCATAGGCTTAAGGAATTCTAGTAAAAGTATAATCCCGTTAACTTACAAGCAGAATAGACCATTAGATATGGCAAGAGGAACAGAGTTTTTTTTAAAAGAGGGAAACATGTATCCTAGAACATGAAAGAGTGTTGAAAACTGTTGAGTGTAGACTCTATCACAAAAATTTTGACAAAGGAGAAGAAGTACAATGACAGGGGGATTCCATGGATCTATCAGTTAAGCTATCATCCAAGAACCTGTTGCAAGAAAGGAAGTGTTAAGATAAATGATAATACATTGATTAAATAACACATTTCAGTTAACAAAGGGGAGATATGATGATAGGGGGAGTTGTCAGAAAGTAGAAAAAAATGAAATCCTATATCAAAATAAGTACAACATTGGAATAACAGGTTATCCTTTGTCATTGTTGTCAAAGGGGGAAAATTCTTAGAGGTTTCCATCAATGCCAAAGGGGGAGATTGTTGGAAAATTTGGGTTATAGTTGTCATTGATGTCAAAGGTGTTCACGGATGAAAAAAGGAATAACCAGTGGATATGATGGTAGGACAAACTCAGTGAAATACTAAAGTAGTGAGGATGTGGCATGACACATATGATGGCATGGCATGGCATAGTTGAGGATGTGGCATGACACATATGATGACATGGAAGATGATGGTGTCCTAATGATGATGAAAGACTATAGTAGTGATGGAAAAGTTGCTTATGAAGTACAAAGGATAATCAAAAGGTACCATAGTAAAGTTAATGCAGAGTTAACGCAACATAAGTCAAAGTAAAAACAAAATGGCACAATGATGAGGTGGAATAAATGAAGGTAGTGATGAAATGGAATGATTATGAGGTGGCATAGTTATCTGCATGAGATCCGATGAATGAGGATCATTTTTTGTATAATCTGCAAAGAAAGAATGCATATCTGCATTAGTTCTAGAATGAACGACCAGGGAACGAACCGCACTAGATCTGACGGTGAAGATAAAGTTTACATAAGTTAGGAGTAAAATCCAAAGTTCCCGAAGAGATCAAGATGGATGGTGAGGGGTAATTCTGCAAGGAAATCAATGGTATAGGAAAATTCCGAAACAAAGTTGCAGAAGGAAATTGTGGAAGTCCAAAATAGGAAAGTGTGATTCTACATCCCGCAATCCGCAATGCAGATTAACAAAGTTGTGGAAGTCCAAAATAGGAAAGTGTGATTCCACATCCCGCATCCCACAATCGGTAAGATCAACGGTCAGGAAATACTCTGCAAAATATCGATGGTGCAGAAGAAAAATTGTAGAAAGGAGCTTGCGGAAAGTTGAAATGTTACGTTTCAACATCCTGCATCCCGCATCCTGCATCCCACAATATGGAGAGATCGGACGAATGAATTTAGTTCCACTAAAACAAATCAACGGTGTGGAAGAAGCTTATGGAAAGGAGTTTATGGAAAGTAAAAAGTGGATAGTCGACATCCCACATCCCGCATCCCTCAATCCAAAGAGATCGATCGGCTGATTTTAGTTCCACTGAAACAAATCAACGGGGTGGAAGAAGGCTTGCGGAAAGAAGCTTCTAGAAGGGAGTTTGCGAAAAAAAAAGTGGATAGCTGACATTTTGCATCCTACAATCTGGATATCGATGGTAAGGAAAACGCCCGATGAAGATCCACAATCTAGAGATCGACGGTGAGGAAAATGCCTTACAAAGATCAATGGTGGGAAATCACTAAAACAAAATCTTGGTGTGGAAAGGTGATTTTAAGGTAGAAATTGATGTTTAGATCGACAGTGTAGATTGACTTAGATATAATATCAACGAATCTGATTGGATCAAGAAGTTGATCCTGCAGAAGCACCTGCAAACATTGGAAAGAGGTGCGGAAATAGTTTCCAAGCTGCGGAAACGATCTCTGAGGTGGAGGATCAATGGAAGAACGTGAAAGGACGTTCTAAAAGGTGTGATCATTAGATATGAAAGGGAACAATAGTGAAAGGTTTTTTTTGTTTAGTTTGAAGAGATGCGACTATTGAAAGAAGATTAAAGTCTAAGAATTATTTAAGCAGCAGTCTAAGTAAGAAGGAAAGCGTCTCTGCAGTTCGAATCGCATGATCAAAATCAAAGACCAGTGGATGTGACAGAATTCAGTGGGAGATAAATCATGAGAAACATATCAGGGTGGAAGGGCAGCGCTAGGGTAGGTAACAGGCCTGCAGAGGGTTGTTTCCTCCTTTTAGTTGTAGCTGATACACCAGGGGGTCGTAGCCTCCTACCAATTGGCATTGGTAAATAGGATGTTGTAGCATCCTTTCAGTTGTAGTTGATAAACTAGGGGGTTGTAGCCTTCTCCCAATTGGCATTGGTAAATAGGGTGTTGTAGCATCCTTTTAGTCGTATCTGATAAACCAGGGGGTCGTAGCCTCCTTCCAATTGGTATTGGTAAATTAGGGTGTAATACCATCCTTGTCTGTAGCAGTAGAAAAAACTATTTGTAAATAAAAAATTTGCAGTAATAGGATGTCTTGGTGGTTTAACCTATTGGGTTTCCACGTTAAAATTGTGTTCTGTGTATTCTTGTTGTTATGTGTTTTTAAATGATAGATTTAAAAAGTGGTTAAAATAGTAAAAAGATAACAATACTTATTCACCCCCCCCCTTAGTATTGACCAATAAACCAACGATTGGTATCAGAGAGTGTTCCTTCAACACGGTTTAACCACTGGAAGGTATATCCTTTATATAACCACCATGAATCAACAAGAAGACATGGCCACTAACATACCTCCACTATTTACAAGAGAAAACTATGCATACTGGAGTGTAAGAATGAGGTGTCATCTGATGTCTCTGGGATGGAAAGTTTGGGCAGAAACTGAAAAAGAACATAACATAGGAAACCTATACCCTACAGGCACACTTGAACTAGGTGAATATGAAGGCAATGCCAAAGCCCTAAATCCAATCTTGAGTGGATTAACAAACACTATGTTTACAAAGGTTATGCAATGCACTTCTGCCAAACAAGCTTGGGATAAGTTGAAGATTATCTATGAAGGAGCATCGAAGGTCAAAGAATCCAAACAGCAGACAATAAAAGGTCAATTTGAAAGCCTCAAAATGAGAGAAGAAGAGAATATTGGGGAATACCTTCTTCGTGTAGATGAGGTGGTTAATGCTATTAGAGGTCTTGGAGGAAAATTGAAAGAAAACAAAGTCGTAAGAAAGATACTAAGAACATTACCAATGAAATATGACTAAAAGGTTTCCACCCTAGAGGAATGAGATGACCTTAAAATGGTGACAGTAGATGAGCTGCATGGATTCTCACTCCATATGAGATGAGAACTGGACTAAATGAAACCTCAAAGAAAGAAGCAGTGTTTAAAGTCTCTTCCAAAAATCAATCAGAGAATACTAGATGACGAGGAATCCTTGTTTGTAAGTAAACTTAAGAAAGGCAGTGGGAAATACAAATCTAAGCTACCTTTGAAATGTTTTAACTGTGGAAGGATTGGAAATTTTGCCCATAATTGTTCCTACCCAAAACAAGAGGAGAGTGACCATGAAGAATCATGCTATCATAAGGGTAGAAATAAGTATAAAGAGAAAAAGAAGAACTTATTTTCCAAAAAAGAAAGTGAATATGAGGAAATGACTGAAGATAATGAAATCCTATTTTTAGGAACATCAAACTCATATGAGGAGTCAGAAGTGGACATAGAAGCTGAATTCATGGCTGTTGTAGATGAAATTGAAAGATGTAGGAAAAGAAACAAAGTTTTGAAAGAGAAAATGTCTAAATACTAAGAAGAGACAAATCAGATTATTACTGATTTGAGAAGCCAACTTCAAGAGGCCAAAAAGAGTGAGGAATATCTAGTAGTTCTTCTCAGGAAGAGAATTCAAGATTATAAAAAACTTGAGAAAGAAATTGCTCGACTTAGAGAAGGAGTTGATGAAAAATACATTAAATCAAAGTTTGAGAAAAGCTCAAGGATTCTAGATGACATTCTAAGTATCCAAAGACCATCAAGTGATAGGTTTGGTTTGGCGTTCATTAAAGAGAAGAAGCCAGAGAATTCCCCACTCACTAATCAGAGAGGAAGTACAAAGAGATATGCTGAAGTACTGAAGAGTCTTGTTAAAAAGAAAAGTGCAAAGAACATGCTTTTTATCCTTTCATGACAAAGGCAGAACTCATGAGGATCCCAACATACAAGTAATAAATAGAAATCATAAAATATTTATGGGTCATTGTTATTCATGTAATAACTTTGGACACTTGGCTAGAAATTGTAAACTAAAATGTGATGCTCTAGTAGAAGTTACGAGAAAGTGGAAGAAAATAGCAGTTAGGAAACAGAGAGACCAAAGACCTCATGTGGATAAAGAAAAATTTCATGGTTATTGTCATTCCTGTCATAAGTTTGGTCACAAGGTGGCTGACTACAGAGTCAAAGGAGAAAATCAAAGGATGAAAAGGAAACAATACACCAACGCAGAGCATGGTGAAGGACAAGCAAATAGTACACCTCCTGAAAAGGTGTGGATGAAAGAATTAGAAGCCTCGGAAGAAACACAACTTTCAGTCATTAATGAAGTCTCCATAGGTGATTTTGAGAATAATGAGGTCATAGATAAAAAAGACACTCATCATGAGGGAAAGCTACTTAGTGATGTAGAAGAATACACCGATAAAGATGAAGGTGGTGAAGAAGGATGTAGTGATGACTGTGGGATATTTTTATAAAAAGGTCTCTCGTGATATAAAGAAAACCATGAAAATGACATTAGAAGGGATCTTATACTGAGGGGGTGTTAAAGTCGGAAAATTTTGATTGGTATCTAAGAAAAATTCCATTGGTATCTAAAGTTGAAGTATATTGAAAGCTATCTTCTTCAAATATGATGGGTGATCAAGGTTGGTGTATGGATGACATAAGAGAAAGCATAAAGTGACGTGAGAACAAAAAAAATTGAGAGTCATTAAGACAATGATATCTGCAATCAAATAGAAAATAAAGAGGATTATGTTCACTTAGTATTTGAAGTCATGACATGTAAAAGTTGTTGATAGTAGAAGAAAACTCAAGTCTAAAAGAAACAAAAAAAAATTAGTCTATTGATAAGGTAGCAGGATGAGTTCAGCATTGACAAAGGAAAAAGGTTGAGGTTATGAGTTTTTGTATCTGAGATAGTGACACTAGAGAAACTATGTAATAAACTGAAGTAATCTCTTTGTTGAGGATCTGAAGTTATGGGTCTTTGGACAATTGATAATATAGATCTATAATCCAAAAGAATCCAACAGTGTACGCTAGGTGTTTATATGAAGATCTAAATTCACAGGCTTAAGGAATTCTGGTAAAAGAAAAATCCCACTAACTTACAGGAATAATAGACCATTATATATGGCAACAAGAACAAAAAAATTTTCTAAATGGGGAAACATGTATCCTAGAGCATGTAATAGTCTTGAAAAATGATGAGTGTAGACTCTGCCACAAAAATTTTGGCAAAGGAGAAGAAGTACAGTGAAAGGGGAAGTCCATGGATCTATCAGTTAACCTATCATCCAAGAACCTGTTGCAAGAAAGGAACTGTTAATATAAATGATAATACATTGATTAAATAACACATTTCAATTAACAAAGGGGAGATATGATGATAGGGGGAGTTTTCGGAAAGTATAAAAAACATGAAATCCTATATCAGAATAAGTACAACATTGGCATAACAGGTTATCCTTTGTCATTGTTGTCAAAGGGGGAGAATGTTTAGAGTTTGCCATCAATGCCAAAGGTGGAGATTGTTGGAAAATTTGGGCTATAGTTGTCATTGATGTCAAAGGTGTTCACAAATGAAAAAGGAATAACCAGTGGATATGATGGCAGGAAAAACTTAGTGAAAGACTAAAGTAGTGAGGATGTGGCCCTAACACATATGACGGCATGACATGGCATAGTTGAGGATGTGGCATGACACATATGATGGCATCACATGGAATAGTTGAGGATGTGGCATGACACATATGATGACATGGAATGTGATGGTGTCCTAATGATGGTGAAACACTAAATTAGTGATGGAAAAGTTTCTTATGACGTACAAAGTTTAAGCAAAATATACCATGGAAAAGTTAATGCAACATAAGTCAAAGTAAAGACAAAATGGCATGATGATGAGGTGACATAGATGAAGGTAGTGATGACATGGCATGATGATGAGGTGGCATAGTTATTTGAATGAGATCCGATGAATGAGGATCAGTTTTTGTATAATCCACAAAGAAAGAATGCATATCCACATTAGTTCTAGAATAGACGGTCATGGAGCGACTCACACTAGATCTAACGATGAAGATCAAGTTTACATAAGTTAAGCGTAAAAGCCAAAGTTCCATAAGAGATCAAGATGGACGGTCAGGGGTAAATCCACAAGGAAATCAACGATCCATAAAAATGTGGAAACACAGTTGCAGAAGGAAATTATGGAAGTCCAAAATAGGAAAGTGTGATTCCACATCCTGCAATCCACAATGCGGAAACAAAGTCGCAGAAGAAAATTGTGAACGTCCAAAATAGGAAAGTGCGATTCCACGTCCCACATCTCTCAATCCATAAGATCAACCATCAGGAAAGAATCTGCAAAATACCGACGGTGCGGAATAAAAATTATGGAAAGGAGCTTGCGGAAAGTCTAAATGTTACGTTTCTGCATCCCGCAAGCTGGAGAGATCAGACGACTGAAGTTAGTTCCGCTAAAATAGATCAATGGTGTGGAAGAATATTACAAAAAGGAGTTTGCATAAAGGCAAAAGCAGACAATCGACATCCCACATCTCACATCCCACATCCCACAATCTAGAGAGATCGGATGACTGACGTTAGTTCTGCTAAAACAGATCAACGATGTGGAAGAAGGCTTGTGAAAAGAAGCTTGCGGAAGGGATTTTGGGGAAAGGATAAAGTGGACAATTGAAATCCTGCATCCTGCATCCTGAAATCAGGATATTGACGGTCAAGAAAATAGCCAACGAAGATCCATAATCTAGAGATCGACATTCAGGAAAACACCCAATGAAGATCAAGGGTGGGAAATCACTGAAAAGGAATCTTGGTGCAGAAAGGTGATTTTAAGGTGGAAATCGATGGTTATATCGATAGTCTATATTTAATTAGAGATAGGATCAACAACTTTGATTGGATCAGGAATTTGATCCTGTGGAAAGAAGTTTGATAGTGCGGAAGCACTTGGAAACATTGGATAGAGGTGCAAAAATGGTTTCCAAGCTGTAGAAACGATCTTTGAGGAGGAGGATCAATGGAAGAACATTAAAGGACATTTTGAAAGGTGTGATATTCATATATGAAAGGGTACAATATTGAAAGGTGTGTTTGTTCATTTTGAAGAGACTTGACTATTGAAAGAAGCTTAAACACTGAGAATTATTTAAGTAGCGGCCTGAGTAAGAAGGAAAAAGTCTATGCAGTTCGAATTGCATGATCAAAATCAGAAACCAGTGGGTGTGAAAGAATTCAATGGGAGATAAATCATGAGAAACATATTAGGGTGGTAGGGCAGCACTAGGGAAGGAAAAATGCCTACAGGGGGTTGTAGCCTCCTTCCAATTGGCATTGGTAAATAGGGATCCTTTCAGTTGTAGCTAATAAACCAGGCGGTTGTTTCCTCCTTCCAATTGGCATTGCTAGATAGAGTGTTGTAGCATCCTTTCAATCGTAGCTAATAAAACAGAGGGTCGTATCCTCCTTCCTATTGGTATTGGTAAATAGGGTGTAATACCATCCTAGTTTGTAGAAGTAGGAAAAACTATTTGTAAATAACAATTTTGTAGTAATAGGAAGTATTGGTAGTTTACCCTATTGGGCTTCCACATCAAAATTATGTTATGTGTATTATTGTTGTTATGTGTTTTTAAATGATATATTTAAAAAGTGGTTAAAATAGTAAAAAAATAACAATACTGATTCACACCCTCCTCTCAGTATTGACCAATAAACCAACAATTGCACTATGACACTTATGTTATCCTGTTAACTAAGTCATCAATATTCAGTTAGAGATTGAGTTCACTCCAATATCAATGAACTATCAGTTAATATCCATGATTGAAGGTATATTAGTGCATTAGTTTTGTGTTATGAAGATTCAATGCATGTATTTATTATTCCAAAAAGGCAATTCAAAATTGCTGTTATCTCTAGGATTTTTCACCTGTTTATTTTTAAATTTTTTATTATGCTTCGTTTTTATGGTTTTTAGTTTTACTTTGTTTCATATTTTATATTTGATTTCTCAGCATTAGGGTTCCTTTTGTTACCTTAAAACATCAAAGTCTCTATTCATTGATTATAAACCTATGTATGTGCAAAGGATTATGTTTTACATGGCAGATTTTTACAAACTGGCAGCATACTCAGTGGAACTTGCTCAGTTTCATTCAGCATACTATAGGGAGTTCTTGCATTGAATAACACCTGATACCCAGCACATGTTCACCAAGGAGCTAATAAGATGGGAGAAGATTTTCCTGTATTTAAGAACTTCTTTGAGTTTTGTTAGATTTATGCCGGTGGCACTATAGATGCTGCTCACAGACTGAACAATCAAAGTTGTGACATTGCAATAAATTGGTTTGGCAGCCTTTTGGTTATATTAATGACTTGGTGTTTCAAAACTATTATTTCCAAGGTTTTTTTACCCACCTGGTGCCATTGCTCTTCAATGTGTAGTTGATTCACTTGCTGGGGCATGCCCTCTCTCCTTATTATGCGATCAAATTTTTTAGGGACACTGGTAAAGATGGTTGGATTTCTCTTGGTGGGATACTCCTATCTATTACAGGTACAGAGGCGATGTTGCAGATCTTGGACACTTCACTCCTTTATCCATCCGGATTGCTTTTGCAGGAGTTGTCTTGGGGATTCCGATATCAAGCTTTCTTGTGATGCCACAAATATATTCAAATGGACAGCTTTCATTAAGGGTCCCTCAGAAACACCTTATCAAGAGGGTGTATTTCAGCTAGCCATAACTGTGAAGGAGTAGTACCCACTAGTCCCACCTGAAGTCCAGTTTGTGACAAAAACATTTCATCCGAATGTCCATTTCAAGACAGGAGAAATATGTCTTGATATCTTGAAAACTACCTGGAGCCCAGCATGGACTCTGCAATCTGTCTATCGTGCAATAATTGCTTTAATGGCACATCCAGAACTAGATAGCCCCTTAAATTGTGACTGCGGCAACCTTCTGCGATCAGGTGATGATCGAGGGTATCAGTCAATGGCCAGAATGTATACGAGGTTAGCAGCCACGGCTAACAAGGGAAATCATTGAATTATAATTTGAGAATGGTGTCTTGATTATCATGTATTGCAATAACTGGTTTTTTGAGAAGGAAAAAGAACGAGAACATGGAGAATGAATAATATAATAGTGCTATTTATGCCCATGCGAGGAGAAACATGTAACATTAATGTAACTTGAAGAAAATANATGCCCATGCGAGGAGAAACATGTAACATTAATGTAACTTGAAGCAAATATACTTGAGGTGAAGGCTGAATGGATGCAAAAGATTTCATCCAAGGATAAAGAAATCCAAAANCAAAAGCTTTCATCCAAGGATAAAGAAATCCAGAAATTAGAGGCCCAAATATATCATTTTCAGAAATGATTTTGAGAATCAACTTATTCTCAGTATTGCTGAATTCATACAGATGGAAGCAGAAGAATCACAGTCTACAAGCTATGATAATTCTCCAGATGGAAGGATGGCAGTAATCAGTCCACCAGAGGAACGAGATCGATACAAATATGATGACATTATTGAATTTTGGGGATGCTGAGTGGACAACATCAACTACATGTGTTATTTCAATGCCACGAAGACACCCCAGAGGACGCGATTCTGTTGCACACCGAATTTTTGACAGGGTAATTATGAATACCAGGTGGCAGAGATCCCAGATTTCAAGGCAGATAATTAACAGTCAAAAANGTAATTATGAATACCAGGTGGCAGAGATCCCAGATTTCAAGGCAGATAATTAACAGTCAACAACTCGATCTCATCCTATCTAGACCATCATGTATTTATGCATTCCACGAACAGGTAATCAAATATTTTGTGGTGGCAGAAACAGAGTATTCATTAGCTTTGATCAATTCCATATTTGAAGGTTCAAAACCAAACCATCGAAATCGCAGGTCTTAACAGATAGAAGNCCATGAACAGGTAATCAAATATTTTGTGGTGGCAGAAACAGAGTATTCATTAGCTTTGATCAATTCCATATTTGAAGGTTCAAAACCAAACCATCGAAATCGTAGGTCTTGACAGATAGAAGAAGGTACCGGTCTACAAATCATCGTTGAACTACCACAACACTAATTTTATTGAGGATCTAAAGTATCCTAATCTACCATGGGATCCTGCTCCACTCACCCAGAAAAGATCCCTTCCAAATCGCTGAGGTTGACAACACATGTTTGGATAGACATGGAATATATTACAATGGTTAAATATTAAAGAATAAAGGTACCAAAACACTGAGTTAGTTATTTCGATCTGCAAAAAAGAGAATAGATTGCGCGCCACCAAATCAATGGAAAGAGACCATATTGCAAATATGGATTTCAACTCACATAGAAAATCAAGGAGAAGATATTGAAAGAAAGATTGGAATCATTTGGTTTCCTGATTATAAAGCCATGAAATCAGGTGATAGGAGAGAGGTCCCAGCCAGAGGCTCGAAAGCAAGGAAATAGTTCTTTCTTTTGTGAAGGAGTAGAGATCTCATTAAAGGGACTGTGAGGTTGGCTGTCTTGGGAGATATGATAGAGCATTTGTAAATACCTCTGTATTTCATGAAATCTATGCAACTTCAATGTACAGGTTTTAGTTTTTGAATGAATTTGATGTTGATTTGTTGCTGTACTTTATGAACTGTCTCTTTGATAAATATTTTGTGTACTTGGTCACTCACATTCCAATGCATGATTCTTGTTGTAAGTTGACAGTTATCTTTCCTTTACATAAATAGTAATAGTTTCATTTCATATTCAGGATCATAAAACCTTGATGTTGGACTGTGTCATTGCTTTTATGTTGTACAGAATTGGTTTCAATTCCTTGTAGCTCTCATTCCTACCAACTATTGCTTAAATAATCTGATTATCTTATACATACATGTATGTACCCATCTGTCATATACCATATTTGTTCATTGTAAATTGTGTGTGAATATGTTGATTTTAATAGTCCTAAACTGTATAGAATTGTACAAATAAGTGACAGTAGCCTAGTGTCTGTAAGTATCTTTTGCCCTGGTTTAATACCAGCTTCATTCAATTTGAACATTTTCAAACTAATATTTCCTTAAGCTTGGATCCCGTAGTCTAGGTCCAACTTTAGGGATAACAATTGCAATGCTTATGTGGCTAAATCTCATGTAGCCATTCACTAGGGTTTTCATGGAAGTCATTATGGCTTGTTATTAATATTTTAGAAATATGGAAATTTCATGACAATTGTTACAATGGACCTCTCTTCTCTATTTCTCTTTATTCTCTGTTATTGGGAAATTGTCTTATGTTGTAAAATTCATTCTCTGCAATCTATCTATTATACTCTGAAGAATTATTGGGGTTTTTCATCCTCTTTGTTGTGAGGATTTTCCCTAGGGTACATCTTGTGTTGTGGATGAATTATTTTGTGTGACTGAATTTTTAATTGTTATAGGTCCTTAACATATCATTCCTGAAAGATTAAAAGTTCAATAATCTCTATTATTGCTCAGATAAATAACAAGAATGTCACAAGGAATCTTACTAGGTTGTTTTCTCTGAGTGATCCAGAGTTAACTTGTTATTAACTATTATGAGTGATCCGGAGTTGCACTAGTCAACTCTAGTGGTGATTTTCCCACAATGATTTATCTCCTAATCCAGTCTAGGTTGGTAGATTCAATTGCCTCTTTAGGTATTCAAATTATTACTTGATGATTTTGTTATATATTCACCCATAATGTGAATATTATTATATGGAATATTTCTCATATTGTTCTACAACTCATTGTGTAATAGCAATTATTCTTCTCTATAATTTTCTTGTGTAATCTATGTGAAGACTATTTATGTCCCAAGATATTCCTATCAGAATATAATATGGTATCAAAGCCTTGTCAAGACATTCAAATATTCCTCGGATACTTCCATTGATGCATCAGCTATTATGCTCATTATCGAAGAAGAGGTTGATCTATCTTATATGAATTTTCTTTCTAGTTTTGTGAAGGTACAAAAATTTCAAGATGAAGAAACTGCTCATTCAATTCGAATTTGTGAAAGTCCTCTTGATGAGACTCCTTCTGCTACTACTATTCATTTTTCTAATAAATTTGATTTCTCATGTTTTCATGTAGCTTCTCCAGAAGAGGATATTTGAAATTCCATTATTGAAGAAAAAATATTCTTCCATCCCACTTAGTCATTCTCCAGTGATTCTTCTATTCTAAATTATGTGCAAAGTTTTCCAGTGACTACTTAAGGAGCTTAAGAGAAATTTGATTCCTCTCTATCCACTCGTGTTGTTGGTGTGCAGAGAAGTGATATTTTGGATGTTATGGAAGAAATATAAAATTTTGGGAAGTGATACATTCACCCTCAAAGATCCAATTCTTCTACTGAATTCATGCTTGCACTTGCACCAATAAACAAAGTTTTGCTGAAGAAGAAGAAAATTGTGCATCTTCCATCTAAATGGTGCACTTGGGAATTTTGTTCCTCATTCTTGTATATTCTCTCACCTTATTTGGTTTGAATTTAGAGTTTCGAGGCCTCTCAATTATGCTTGTAACTAATCTCTCCAATTTTGGTGTGAAAAATGAAGCACCTCAAGTCTGTTTCAAATTTACTGTTGGGGATTTGATGTCAGTTTCCTCTTATGAGTTTTTTTTTTTTTTTTGAATCATTGGATATTTTGGAATATATATCATATTATGTAGCTCATTCATTCACTCTCCATGGTCTGAGGCCTCCTCCTCCTTCCTGCTCGATCACATGATCATCTCCTCACAGTGCTAGAAAAGATAGACACCTCTTGCATTCAATTGTATTCTTTATCCTATCATTTGGAGTTTATTTTAATTCACATGGTTCAAAGTATCAAGAAAATCAAGACTCATTTGAACCTGATTTCAAGATCAAGTTAAATCAGCACTCACTTTTTTTCCTTTGTCATATTATCTCAGTTGCTCTACATGGTCCCATAATCTCGTATTCAGTTGTATATGTTCCTAATAAATTTGAGCATATTCATCTTCTTCCCAAGAATATTAACCCTCCATACATCTAATCAAGTTCACACCTACTTGGATTTGTAGTAGTTTAATATTTGGTGTATCTCATGTCCATTTTTTAGGAAGGATTTTCCCCATTTGGTTTTTCCTTTTCCCTCATTTTACATGGATAAATCATTTTTTCATTTAGATTGTAATGGGTGGCCTTTGGTATTAGTTATCAGGGCCCACATTTTCCAAATTTAGGATTAAATGGGGGTGCTAGGATTATTATTAATCCTCTCTTTGTTCACATAAGTCTATTTGTTTATTTCCCCGTATTATGAGGTATTCATCACTTCACCAGTGCATGGGGGCACATCTACTAGACATATACCACATACTACATTTGTCTGCATGCATTTTGGTGCTCCAGGGATTAATCCCTATAATTTAGGAACCCACTCGGAGTTTCACAAGTAGTGTCTAGCAGTTGACTCCACTAGGTATTTAGTCATGTCCACTTGTGCTTCGATCCCCATCAATTACATCACTTAAAGTGTCTCTATCGTTAGTTTTCATGATTCTAGTGAATATAGGTGCCTTTATTCACCCACCCTCTTCAGCTAATTGGTTGTGATCCTTGTTCACCTAACCTCTTCAGTTAACTGGTTGTTATCCTTTTCTCACCTACCCTCTTTAGTTAACTGGTTATTAACAATTTTAGTGATCCGGAGTTGCACTAGTTAGCTCTAGTGGTATTTTTCCCACACTGAGTTAGCTCCTAAGTTAGTCTAGTTTGGTATATTCAACTTCCTCTTCAAGTATTCAAATTATTCCTTTATTATTGTATTATATATTCACCCATAATGTGAATATTATTGTATGGAATATTTCTCATATTTTTCTTCAACTCATTGTGTAATAGAAATTATTTTTCTCTATAAATTTCATGTGCAGTCTACGTGAAGGCTATGTATGTCCCCATATCTTCCTATAAGAATCTAATAGTAATTTTAAATTAAAAATATAAATAATAATATGCATAGGGAACTATGTATACATATACAAGGACCAATATAATATGTTCATGATATTAATATTAACAAGAAAACACCATGATCCTCCACCTTATGACCCTAGACACACATTTAAAGACATCCACTATGGTCCTTGACATAATCACCATTTTTCACACACTTTATCCCTAAACAAACTGATAAAACACTAGTACATTGTAATCCATAACCACTATGAGCTTAAAAACACTATGATGTCTAACACAATAACCCATTACCACACTTTAATGAACTATTTTGACCTTGACATGCCATAATATCCTAATTAACATACATCTACCTTTGATTATTTTGAGCTCCACCTACCTTAGAAACCTTCACACAACTTAACTATTAACCACTATGGTGCCATAATTATTATCCTAGACATAGTATGACCCCTTACACAATTGTCCCACAACATAGTTTTACCTCTAAAAACCATTATCCTAAACACATTAACCCATGACACGTATTGAACTATATCCACTATGACTCGTAACCCTTTTGATGAGAAACATATATTTATAATTTTAATTAGAAAAAATATATATCAGAATAGTTCATTGGGGGTGTTGAATACATTATCTTGTCAATATATGTCAGATATGGTTTTGAACTTGGAAGTCATCATAGATTAATATCTAAATACTCCTCTATGATTTCATTGACTAGTAATACTTAGGGTTAAGAGGACCAATTTCTCAAGGGATAAATGAAAAAAACATTGAACGTAATAATGATGATGACAATGATCATAATTGTTCTTTATTATATAATCAGATACAATATCAACATCTTCAACATATCTCTTTATTTTGACCTTATGAGTACCTTTTAAAAATGAAGAACCATATGTATAAGAAGGTCGGAAATAGTAAAACACACCATTTCCAACTGATATCACTAAGAAATACCCAACAATGAGGGTTGGGCAGGCATTTTTTATGAAATAGGTTAAATTGGGTTCAAAACAAAAATGTTTCCACTTTGTGAAATTAACTATGGGTAAATGAAACATGATCTTGGGAATCTAAAAGAGGTTTTTGTCAAAAATACATCTATTTTCAACTCCATGGTATCAATTCCAATTATTAACATTTGTATAGATTATGGAGTGTATTTTTCTATGCCTAGTTTTGAATATTTGCACTTAGGATTTTTCATAACAACTTAGGGTTTTAGTCCTTTTTTTTTTTTACGAAGTTATTGACAAACTATGCATAAGAGAACCAACTTTTTCCATACACAAGTAAATTGGATGTAGTATAGGTTCCACAACATCCACCAACTTAATATGATAAAACATTGGGAAGTTGGAGCATGGCTAGAATTTGGATCAGAGGAAAACATTGGCATGTACTCACACTTTGTGTAAATATACAATACTATCCTCTTAATAGCATTCCTCCCTGATCCATATCAATATCCAAACCCAAACATTATAGTTGAAGGAATATATTTACTTTTATCTATGGGGGCAAGGGGCTTATGAATTTTTCTATACCCATAATAAATAGCTCTTTATGGATAGGAATACAAAGAAGTTGACCTTCACTAAATTTAGTAGATCACAAGAATAGAAGGTATAAAATACAAAGCCTCATCCCATGTGCTAGATCAGCAAAATATGCCAAAACTACAGTTTTTTTAGTAATTAAATTTTTTTAATAGTGAACT
This sequence comes from Pseudotsuga menziesii, assembly GCA_001517045.1. NCBI lineage: Eukaryota > Viridiplantae > Streptophyta > Pinopsida > Pinales > Pinaceae > Pseudotsuga > Pseudotsuga menziesii. Next base: position 963,619 of record LPNX010868815.1, on the reverse strand, counting down.
TGGGATCATCGTACATAAGAGGTTGGGAATCACAAAAAATATCATTCATTCCCAAGTTATCTAAATAAACAATTAGGAAATCATGTGCGGACCTTCATGCATCGCGTGCATTCTCTACCTGTGATCTCTTAATTTGTTGTGTGCATTCTCTGCCATTAATCTCTTCATGCATGCATCCTCTTCCTTTAAAATTGGCGTGCATCCTCTCCATGCCCCACCATACTTATTCATTGCTAGTTGGGACGATTTCAAAAATTACATGTGAACGAGCTATTTTCCTGCAATTTCAACTCTGAAGCAAGACAACTTCGACTGTAGTTGAAATGAGGACATCCTGTAAAATGGAAACAGTTAGTGAAATAGGGGGTTCCTAGGTTGAATGTTCACTATGAAGAAATTTAAAGAGAATTATCAAAAATGGACTTATAGGAGCACATGGACAACTAGTATTGTTGATACCCTTGAAAGAGAAGGAGTGCAAAATTTCATTTTTGGACAGTTCAATTTCAATAATGAAGATGTAGATTATGTGCTTTCTAATTTTAATGATGGGGACATGAAATTGGTGATTTTTGGGAGGAGTCTTTCTTTGGACCCTAATTTGATTTCCAAAGCCACTAGAATTCCATGTAGGGGTGGAGTAATGTTGGAATCATGGAAACCTTCTAAGATAGAAAAGAATAAGATGACCAAAAAAATGTGGGGAAAACATATATGTTCCTAGGAATGGTTTAAGAATGCAATATGTTCTCCCAAAACTATACAAAACCCTTATTCAAATTGCACTTGGGAAAATTTTGGGAGAATGCATGAAGTTGGCCATTCACTGGGTTGATGACATTCCCATAGATGTCCCTCATATATTGGCTAAGAAATTGCAATTTGAAGTGTGGGAGAGAAAAAACACGAGTGAAGTTTAGTTACCATAGAACCCTTCAAAAATTTATTGACTTATATCAACCCATTATCATACGATTGACCAATTTATAAGAAAAAACATACATTGGAAATCCTAAAGTGGAAAAAAATAATGAATAAGTTCCTTGAAAATATCCAAAGAACAATGTGGAAGGAGTTGTTGGTCCGTGTTTGGGTACATAAGGTCCTCCCAAAAGACCAAACACCTAGAGCAACCACTTCACACAAAAATATCACAGATCAATACACCGATGTTTGTCACATGGTTAAAACCCTTGAGAGAGAAACAGTCCATGGTCCCAACCAAATAGCTACTTGGAGAAATTTATTATGCAAAAGAAAGAAAGTTACATGAGCTTCTCATAATCAATCAACTAGCCAAGGACCCTCCATGCACTTTAAATATATATCATGGACCAATCGGGTGTTAAGCCATGGATCAATGGTAGGTATGATCTAAGAGAATTTGAACCATCGGATCACTCTATGTCTAGAACATATTGTGACCATTGGATTAGAATATTTATAAATGCATACTAATGCATACTAAAAAAAAACACTTTTACCTAACGTATATATTACACAAGTTGATCTTAACTAACTCCTAAGTGTCTAAATATCCTAACATCCCCCCTTAAGAACAACTTGGGATAAGATTGAAGGATTTACAAAAGTGACACTATTAGGAGAAGGAAGGAGGCATTAGATCCTATCCCCCCTTAAGGACACATCCCTGAACTCCTAACATAGATAGAAGTTTAGAAAACTTTGCTTCTGTAAGAGACTTGGTGAAGATGTATGCAGCTTGATCATCTGTAGGGCAATAGAGCATTTCAAGAACATGATCATGAACAACATTTCTGATGAAGTGCATGTGTATCTCAATGTGTTTGTTATGTTGATGTAGAACTGGATCTTTTGCAATCTTGATGGCACTTTGATTGTCGCACCAAAGTGGAGTAGGTTGCTGCTACTCGAATCCAAAATCTGAAAGGATCTGTCAAAGCCATAAAGCTTCCTGACTGGCATTAACTACAGCTCGATATTCTACTTCTGCTAAAGAAAGAGCAAGAGCTTGTTGTTTCTTACAAGCCCAAGTGACATGTCCAGATCCTAGACTAAAAACATAACCTGCAGTATACTTTCAATCATCAGGATCACCGGCCCAATCTGAATTAGTGAAACCAACCAACAAAGGTTTCCCCCTATACTGTAATGAATCCCAAACTGAATTGTACCTCAAATATATCGAAGTATTATTTTTTCTACTTTCCAGTGACTTTCATGAGGTGTTTGCATATAACGGGCAACATGACCAATGACAAAGGAAAGGTCAGGATGGGAATGAGTCAAGTATAATAGACTACCAACAAGTTGACGATATAAGGTGGCATCTACTTCATGGTAAGTACAAGTGGTAAATTTTTTGACTCCAGACTGGAAGGGAGAAGGAGTTGGTTTACAATATTCCATGTGAAAGTGACGAAGAAGGTCACAAGCATACTTAGACTGGGAAAGAAAGATTCCTTCTTTGGTTTGCAAGACTTGGAGACCAAGAAAATAATGCAAATGTCCTAAGTCTGACATTTCAAAATTTTGCTTAAGACTGGATTTCACATGGGTTATAAGTTTAGGGTCACTACTAGTAAGGATAAGATCATCAACATAAACAACAAGTATGATGAGATGGTTTCTTACTTTCTTGGTATAGACATTGGGGTCAGAATGGCATCTAGAAAAACCAGTGTCAAGGAGAAAGCTATCCATTTTGGCATACCAAGCTCCAAGAGCTTGCTTAAGGCCATATAAGGATTTCTTAAGGAGATAGATAAGGCTAGAGTTATCCTGAACATATCCAGGAGGCTGTTCCATGTAAATTTTCTCCTGTAAATCACCATGTAAAAAGTCAGACTTGACATTCATTTGATGGACTTCCCAGTTATGTAAGACTGCAAGGGAAAGAACAAGGCGAATGGAATTCATTTTTGCGACAGGAGCAAAGGTTTCGTTGTAGTCAATCCCTTCAACTTGGGAAAAACATTTGGCAACTAACCTTGCCTTAAGTCTTTTAACACTTCCATCTGATGCATACTTAGTTCTATAGACCCATTTACATCTGACAAGTTTTCTTCCTTTTGGAAGAGGAACAAGATCCCAAGTATCATTCGCGATTAAGGAACAATATTCTTCATCCGTAGATGCATCCCAATCTGGATTTCCTAAAGCTTCTGCAAAAGTTTTTCGATCATGACTCTCGAAAACTTGAGCCAAAAGAGAAGAGGCTCACTGAAACTGAGAACGTGTTCGACGTTGACCTCTAGGATCACCGGCAAGATCACCAGTTGCTTCACATGTTGAACGGACCCATCGAGGAAGCATTGGTGCTAGTGCAATTGGAGGAACATGAGTAGATGGAGGTGGATTTTCATCCTCAATGTCATCATCAGAAACTGGATTTGGAAACCTGTCAAGGAAGTTGGAAGGAGAAGAAGAAGAAGAAGGCATAATTGTCGAATCAGGCTCGTAGGCCAAAGATGGCACACCTGCCAAGTTAGGCTCGCAGGCTAAGAGATTTTCATCAAATTTAACATCTCTTCTAATGATTATATCATATGAATGGGGCTAAAGAATTCTATAACCTTTTACATATTCAGAATATCCAAAAAATATGCACTTTTCACTTTTAGGCTGCAATGCTTTCCAATTTTCATCCGGAATGTGAGCCCATGCTTCACAACCAAACACATGAAAGTGACTTACATCTGGTTTAATTTTACGCCATGCTTCTTTTAGTGTTGTACCTTGTAAAACATTAGTGGGTGTGCGATTAACTATGTAATTTGCACAATTTATGGCCTCAGCCCAATATTGAATACTTAGTCCCTTAGATTGGATCATACAATTAGCCATTTCTTTTAAAGTGTAGTTATTTCGTTCAGCTACACCATTTTGTTGTGGTGTATATGGAACAATGTGTTGTTGTTGGATTCCTTGTTCAGTGCAGAAAGTAGTGAACTTGTTGTTAACATATTCTCCTCCATTGTCAGATCTTAACTTAATAATTTGATGACCAGATTCTTTTTCAACAAGGGCCTTGTAGGCCAAGAACATGTTAAATACTTTTCTCTTAAGTTTTAGGAAGTAAACCCAAGTGCGTATGGAGTAGTCATCAATGAAAGTTAAGAAATATTTGAAATGAGAAAAGGATGCAGATGGAAGAGGGCCACACAAGTCACTATGCACAAGCTCCAAGGGAATCGAGGCATGCCAAGAGGTACGTTTGTCAAAATTGTCCCGATGATGTTTTTCGAGTACACAATCGGAACAAACACCATCCTTGCAAGATACCATCGGAAGACCAGTCACCATATTGTCTTTACATAGTTGTTGCAATGAGTGATCATTTAAGTGACCAAATTTCTCATGCCAAAGTTTGCTCAAGTTATCACTATGAGCAACAAAAAATGAAGGAAAAGGTGATGAACCAAAGTTGTTAAATTTGTACAACCTGGTAATATCATCAATAGTTCCAGTAGCAAGGACATTTTGAGGATTTTTAAAATCCTTGAGTACAACTTGGTGAGGTGTAAACGTCACAATTTTACCTTCACCTGAATGAGTAATTTGATAGACTGATAACAAATTGCAGGAAATTTTTGGAACACATAGTACATCACTGAAATGACCATTTTCTATTGGAACGGTTCTAGATCCTACAACACTTAGAGATCTATCATCACCAACAAATATTTGTTTGGTGTTACATTCATGCATAGTAGAAAACATAGCTTGATCCTTAGCCATATGATAAGATGCTCTAGAATCAATGAGCCATTCAATTGAAGTAGAAGAAGAATATGTAGTATAAGAGTAACCAGAAGCACAAAGTGCATGTCCATGAGAGGTAGATTCTGAAGATGAAGCTAGGCTGATGTGGTGCTTCTTCATTGCTGCTTCCAAGGCTGCCATCTTATTTAAACACTTAGATTCATCATGATTATATTTCCCACAAAAATTGCAATGACACTCGGTCTTCTTTCCTTTTGGCTTGGATCCTTTGTCATTTTTTAAAGAAGGACTCGACTGAGAGGGTTTGGGACCCTTGTTGTTTGGCTTATTATTGCGAAAATTATGTTTCTTGGGATGCTTGGACTTTTCTTTCTATTGGGACATTAAGGCTTTCCCAGATGTATATGCATTGCTAATTATTCCAAGATGAATGAGATTATCTTTCTCTCTAATTAAGGAATCACAAAAGGATTCAAGACTAGGATCTTGATAGCTAGCTGCAATCAAGGATTCTTTCATGGAGTAGAATGTAGATACAAAAATAGAATATGCAGGTCCAAGTTTGGAAAGAATATGATAAATACATTGTTTGTCTTCTTTCTTAATCTTGCATTCTGCACATAAGAGTCTAAGAGTTTTATACTTAGATAAATAGTCTTGAATGAATGAAAAATCATTTGGATTCAAGGAAATCAACTCATTTTCAAGTTGATGACCCCAAATTTCATTGTTTTTACCAAACACAGATTCCAACTTTTCCCAAGATTTATTAGGTTCATGAATTCTAGATATGTGGAATAGAAAATAAGTAGAGATTGACATCCTAATCAATCCATGAGCTTCATCACATCTATTTTTCCATTTAATTTTGTTATCATCATTAGTGGGTTCTGTTTATTTCTGTGAGGTTATCCTGAAAAGTCCCCTACTTCACAAAACATCCTCCATACGATATTTCCATGAGAAATAATTAGAAATTGTAAGTATAATATCACAAGGGGCGGCCATAATATAAAATAATGACTGAAAAACAAAAACTAATTGTTTGGATGCAAAGAGCTCGAAAAAATATGCGGTTTTAACAAAAACAGCACTAAAAAATGATTCTAGATGATGAAGTTATGCTTAATCAAAGAAAATCATTGAAGATGTCTCCAATAGTGACATGGCGGATACTAACTTTACCAACTAAAAAAAAGAACCCCCCTCTTCCCAAGATCAACCTTTGACAATCACTTTACAATAAAGTTGCTTTTAAGTGAATCACTTTTGTAGAATAAGTGGTGTTCACTTTTACAATAATGTTACTTTAAATAGTGCGGCAATAAATTAAAAAACTTAAGTGAAATGCACTTTTACAATAAAGTAACTTGAAAATAGAAATTCCATGCACTAAAAATTAGCTTAATAAGACTTGAACTCAAGACCTATTAAGGAATAAAGCAACTTTGGACCAAGTGAGCTAAGTTTTAAAGGTATGTAAAAGAATGGAAAGAGGAAGGGGTTTTTTTTTTTTTACTCTTCTCTCTCGTTCTCCTTGCTTTCCTTTTTTTTTCCTGCAAATCACAAAAAAAACGAAAAAATAAAAACAAAAAAAAACTTTTTCCACACAATGGGGTTAGATCTTGGTTAGCTTACCCAGAAATTCTACGTTTTCAAGTTTTCTTGTTGTTTCTGATTTGCTGTGATCGCACAAGGTGCATAACAAAGAGCATATGTAGCCGAGAAGACAAGAAAAAAAACTTTCCCTTTCTATTTCTGATTTTCCGCAATCGCACAAGGTGCACAGAAAAGAGCATACGCAACCAGGGAAGATCTAATAATAAAATTGAAAAAATATGAGAGATTTAAAAAAAAATTAAACAAATCTATCACTGTAACATTATACCTTCAGATTTGTCGAAATGGGTGTTTCTGGATCAAACGAAAATGGTTTTTGATGAAATAAAAACTATTTCCTAATGAAAACAATGCTCCGAATGCAATGGAATAGCTCCCAGAGGCCACAAATGCACAGAAACTCCAGAACCAAAAACCCTTTCAAATTTTCAGCAACACTGGTTCCAAATATTGATCAAAACCGAAAGCAGCTCCTCATAAATGCTCTAATACTATGTTCGGGTACACAGGGTACTCCCAAAAGACCGAAAACCTAGAGAAACCACTTCACATAAAAATATCACAGATCAATACACCGATGTTTGTCACATGGTTAAAACCCTCGAGAGGGAAACAGTCCACAGCCCCAGCGAAATAGCTACTTGGAGCAATTTATTATGGAAAAGAAAGAAAGTTACATGAGCTTCTCATAATTGATCAATTAGCCAAGGACACTCCATGATCTTTAAATATAGATCATGGACCAATCGGGTGTTAAGCCATGGATCAATGGTAGATATGATCTAAGAGAAGTTGAACCATCAGATCACTCTATGTCTAGAACATATCATGACCATCGGATTAGAATATTTACAAATGCATACTAATGCATACAAAAGAAACACACTTTTACCTAACAGATATATTACACAAGTTGATCTTAACTAACTCCTAAGTGTCTAAATATCCTAACAGTCCCTCAACTTCAAAAGTACACCAAGAGACTATGGAGAATTATATAGAAGGTACGGGAAGCAACATTGGTTTAGAAAACTGTGAAGATGATATTGCTATCTCAATTTTGGCAAGCTTACATGGAGGTTAAATGACATAAAATTAGAGGGTTGTGCGGCTTATGAACATGAGAATAGTTATGATCATATGATAGAAAATTAGAGGCATGATTTTTTGGATTATGGACAACACCCCAGGGATGATGATATTTCTTCTCGTGTAGAGATTCCATTTGATAGGGTTGCTTGCACTTCAACAAATTGGCTCTAAAATATTTGATTCAACTACTCCAAAATATTTTTATAATATTTTGCATTTAAAAGATTAGATTCCATGGAGGAGGATTCCTTTATTAAGAGTTGTGACCTATGCGCAACTAAGGATATCCAAAGTTTTGATCTGTTACATAATACTACAATGTTACAAAAAATAATTGTGGATATTGGAGAAAAAGTAAGACATACAATAGAAAAGAAAGAAAGAGTTAGTGAAGGTGTCTAGAGAAGTAGATATAATTTTATATGATAATAAGAAGGAATATGAGAATTCCATTAAAAGTATTGAGGATTTGACTAAATTATATGAAGAGATGATACAAACTCTTCAAGATGAGTTGAAAAAGTATCCTAGGGTTTTGAACATACCACCTATGGAAATTGTTGTAGGTCAAGAAGAAAAACTTATGAATGAACTAAAGCTCAAAGAATAATTCATTTCACATTTAAAGGCTCAATTTGAATAGATATTCATAGAAGTGTAAAAGAAACATGAAGATGAGATTGAGGAATATAAGAAAATAGTGGAAAAAATGAAGAAAATGATTCGTAACAAAGATCAAAATTTGAAAGAAAAATATATTGAGAGGATTGTTGTAAACGTTTGTGCAAAAAAATATAAAAAAAGGAGAAGGATATGAAATGTATGATAAGATTTCACACCAATAGTCCTTAATACCATATCAGAGGTTATTACAAATGTGAGAGAATACAATGGAGGATATTATTGTGGAAATACAATCTGGTGGAGATGACAAAGAGCAGTTACTTAAGTTTAATGTCGCCTTAAAAATGCATGATAATACCTTTATGGATGCTATTGCAGCAATGAATGATGGAGGTGATATTTTCATCCCAACAACAATGCTAGAACCATTGAAGAAGGAGGTAGCTAAAAAATATGTTGAGATTAATGAGCTAGCGTAAAATATCAAACGAGTACAACATTTGGGGTGCAAAAGTAAGATAAAAGAACTGAAATATCAAATTTCCACTTTGTAGATGCCTGTTATTCAATGAGTGTCACTTTTACATACTCTAGTTGATTCAAAATTGACCGCACAACAGTTGGAGGCAGAGGTAAAGAAGCTTAGGAGACAATTAGCTCAAGTTCAATATGAACTGAAAAATACAAAGGCTGATATTGACAACGAACAAATGGAAAGCAAGGAGAAGCATAATAAAAATGTAGATAGCTTGAAGAAGTACATTGATGGATAAAATAACTAAAGATCTATTTCATAATTTAATATGAAGAAAGGAAAGGACCTAGAAGAAAAATTACACACATTTGCTACAACTTATGAAGAACCAAATCCTTCTACACAGTTAGTCAAGAGAGACTCTACCGACTTTTCTTTTTCTCAAGAGGAGGGTTTGGAATAACCTCCCAATCAGAATAGAGCTCTCAAATAGCATTTTTCTTGTAATATATGTTTCCTTTCTAAATACGTTTAAAGGTTTAATATATATTTCATGTTTTTTTATTTCTCGAGAATGTATTTGTTTTTTATGCAGTTGATGTGAATGATATTTTTTTCCCTTAGAAAAGAAATGTTATATGTATTCCAACATTTATTTCATTTCCAAAATCTAGTTGTAAAAAAGGAGTATGAATCATCCACATATAACAAATTTCCAAAATATGGCTATAAAAACAGAGTATGAATCATCCACATTTAACATAAATGTAACTTGATTTGAACTTAATTTGAACTTCTTTCCTTGTGTCTCCTTATATTATGCTTGAAACTATTGTTATTTTATTTGAACTCATAGAATACTTTGACCTTCAGAGGTCAGAGCTACTTAATTCAACTTCAAAATTTTTAGTGATCAACCTTCTTTGATGTTCTTAGACACCTGATATTTAGGTGATAAAAACACTTGAACTCTATCTTCTCCAGTAGTAGTGCCTTTGGCGAGTATGTTGTCTTATATGGAGGGAATTTTGGAAGCACGGTAAGGTGTTACAAAACCTTACCTAATGCCAAATTATTCCTTTGATGCAGGCATAATTGTTGTCTCATCCACCTTATCACATCATCATCCATGATGTGCAATGTTAATATTTCATTTCCCATATCATCATTTTCCAGGTAGGAATTTCTCAAGCCATGGTAGATATCTTTCATCAATGTGGCATGCATTTTCAGTGTGCTTGCATGAAATATTGTGACCTTCCACAAAACTATCAAAACTGTTCAATAGGCCTATTTGGAAAACCCATATTTCAGAGGTGTGGTCTCTTTAGGAAAAACTAAGAATATGGATAGATGGAAAAACCTCCAGATAACATATTCATACTATTATATAAATTTATTGACATAAATAGAACATATGGTGTGCACTTGAAAATGGCCTTTTAAAACCCTGTTTTAACACTTACAAAAATATGCCAAATCCTTGGTCAACTAAGGTGAATTTTAATCTTTACCAAAATTGGAAATACTAAGATTCCAAAGTATGGGGGACAACATGCTAACTCCATCCATGTCAATTTCATCCACTACAACCCCATCCTCTATTATGGGCATGCATTTTACTAGAACAATGAAAATCATGCCAGAGGGTACTTTTGGCAGGCTAGTAACTCCACGCTTAGAGATTGTTTGGATAACACAATCATATAATTAGATGCAAAAACCAACCATATCCATGCGTATAGTCTCATGTGATTTTTTTCATTAAACATTGAGAGCTAGTGTGCATTTTCCTAGAGCCACTTTGGTTAATTTTCCAACACTTAGTCAAATTCCTACACTTAACCAAAATTCCATACTCTTACAAATTGTTATTTGGAAGGCCTATGGTGTATGGATGATAATGAAAATTTATTGAACTCAAGGAATTGCAATACTGTGTACTAAAGAAGATAAATAAATAAAAATTATATGAAAACAAATATTTTCTAGCATACTCAAAGATCAAAAGTTATTTCTTACGAAATGACAAAATAGTGACCTGCAAATTGGATATTTACACTCAAAATAAAAGATGCAAAATAATAAATCCATCTAATTTCCTATCCCTGGAGGTTTCATTTAAGTTCTTACCAACTAAGGACATCATCTTCTAATTTCCATAACAACACAACAATTCCAACCACATATTGTATGGTGGGGCTTTGTCTTGATTGAATACTCAACCTACTTAAGTCAATCCATATGCCATATGTAGTCATTCCCTGTCTTTTGATTTCTTCTAAAGTGTCATCCACACTATGGGAGCCTTGATTTGGCATTCCTTTCCCATCACTGTTTGCATAACAAATACAATTATTTAGCTCTCATGCATCGCATAAACCATATACATATTGAAATAAATACATTATTCAGCAAAATAACTACATTTTAGGTATAAATGTAGCAAGAAATAGAGCCTTTATGATGTCAAGATAACAAGATTGCAAAACTGCTACCACTAGATTAGAAACTAAGAAGAGTTGAAAGAACCTACTTTCCAAGCCAATCAGAGAGTTATTCTCTTCATTTTTTCTACTTTATACTTTCCATATTATGGGGGAAAACATGATAACTTCATCCATGTAAATTTCATCCTCTGCAACCTCATCCTCTATCTTGGGTGTGCATTTTATTAGAGCAATGAAAATCATGCCAGAGGGCACATTTGGAAGACTAGTAACTCCACCCTCCGAGATGTTTGGACAATACAATCATCTGGTTAGATGAACAAACCAATAGTATCCATTCCTATAGTCCCATATTATTTTTATCGTTAAATATTGAGAGTTTGCATGCATTTTCATAGAGCCACTTTGATTAATTTTTCAACAATTAGTCAAATTCTTGTACTTACCCAAATTGCAACACTCTTACACAATTTCATTTGTAAATTCTATGGTGTATGGAAGATAGAGAAAACTTCTTGAAATCAAGGCATTTCCATATTGTGTACTAAGGAAGATAAAACAAAATAAGTATTTATATGAAACTAAATATTTTCTAGCATACTCAAACATCATAAGTTATTTTTTACGAAATGACAAAATAGTGCCCTGAAAATTGGATATTTACTCTCAAAATAAAAGATACAAAATAATAAATCCATTTGATTTCCTGTCCCTTGGAGATAGCATTTATCTTCTTACCAACTGAGGACATCATCTTCTACTTTCCCTGACAAGGAAACAATTCCAACCACATCTTGTATGATGGGGATTTTTCTTGATTGAATACTCCACCTACTCAAGTCAAGCCATAGGCCAACTACAGTCATTCCCTATCTTTGAGTTATTCTAAAGTATCATCCACACTATGAGAACCCTGATTTGGAATTCTTTTCCCATCACTTTTTGTAGAATAAATACATTTATTTAGCTCTCATGTATCACAAAACCCAGATGCATATTGAAATAGATACATTATTCAACAAAATAATTGCATTTTAGGAAGAAAATCAGCAAGAAAGGGAGCCTTTTATGATGTCAAGATAAAAATATTGCAAAACTATTACCACTAGATTAGAAACTGAGAAGAGTTAAAAGAACGTACCTTCCAAGTCACTCAAAGAATTATTCACTTCATTTTTATACTTTATACTTCCATGGTATGGGGGACAACATGCTAACTTCATCCATGTCAATTTCATCCTATGGAACCTCATCCTCTATCTTGGGCATGCATTTTATTACAGAAGTGAAAAACATGCCAGAGGGTAGTTTTGGTAGACGATTGACTCCATCCTTGGAGACTATTTGGAAAATCCAATCATATGGTTATAGGAACAAACCAACAGTCTCCATGGCTATAGTCTAACATTAATTTTATCATTAAACACTGAGAGATGGTGTGCATTTTCCTAGAGTCACTTTGACTAATTTTTGAACACTTAGGAAAATTCCTGCACTTATCCAAATTTCCATACTCTTACACAATTTCAACCTCATCACAAATTCCACATCATCATACATTCCCTGTCATACTTTCTGCATGCCATATAATCAATGTAAAAAAAATCAAGGGAATAATTCTCTGAGTGACTTAATCAAGGGTAATCAACACACCATGCACCCCACATTAGATGAAGCATCCCCAAGAAAATATCTACAGAGTGAAATCCAAAATATTTAACACAATAGTGTAAACACTTATGAAGTAACTTGAAAAGCTAACTCAAACATTCCAAAATATATGTCTATCAACATAAGGACCATACATATTAAACACTAAAAAGGTGCATGGATGATATTAAACATGTTCTTTGTAAATCCTATGGTGTATGGATGATAAAGAAAACTTCTTGAACTCAAGGCACTGCCATAGTGTGCAATAAAGAAGATAATATAAAATAAGTATTTATATGAAATCAAATATTTTATAGCATACTCAAAAATCAAAATTTATTTCTTCTGCAATGGAAAAATAGTGCCCTGAAAATTGGACATTTACTCTCAAAATAAAATCTACAAAATAATAAAATCATTTGATTCCCTATCCTTTGGAGATATCATTTAAGTTTTTGCCAACCAAGAACATCATCTTCTACTTTCCCTAACAACACAACAATTCCAACCACATCCTGTATGATGGGGATTTTTCTTGATTGAACACTCCGCTACTTAATTCAATCCATAGGTCAGCTACAATTGTTCCTTGTCTTTTTATTTCTTCTAAAGTATCATCCACACTATGGGAACCTTGATTTGGAATTCCTTTCCCATCACTTTTTGCAAAATAAATAGAACTATTTATCTCTGTTATATCACATAACCCAGATGCATATTGAAATATATACATTATTCATAAAAATAATTGTATTTTAGGAAGAAATGCAACAAGAAAGAGAGCCTTTATGATGTCAAGATAACAAGATTGCAAAACTGTTACCCCTAGATTAGAAACCGAGGAGAGTTAAAAGAAACTACTTTCAAAGTCACTTAGAGAATGATTCTCTTCATTTTTCTACTTTATACTTTCCAGGGTATGGGGGACAACATGTTGACTCCATCCATGTCAATTTCATCCTCTATAACCTCATCCTCTATCCTAGGCGTGCATTTTAGTGGAACAATGCAAATCATGCGAGAGGGAACTTTTGGCAGACTTGTAATTGCATCCTCAAAGATTTTTTGGACAATCCAGTCATATTCTTAAACGTACAAACCAATAGTATCCATGCCTATAGTCTCAAATGATTTTTATCATTAAACATTGAGAGTTGGCATGCATTTTCCTAGATCTACTTTGATTAATTTTCCAACACTTAGTCAAATTCCTGTACTTATCCAAATTGATGTACTCTTACGCAATGTCATTTGTAAATCCTATGGTGTATGGATGATAAAGAAAACTTCTTGAACTCAAGTCCCTAGCATATTGTGTAGTGAAGAAGATAAAACAAAATAAGTATTTTCTTTGTATTTTGATGTTAAGATAACAAGATTTCAAAAATGGTTACCACTAGATTAGAAACTGAGAAAAGTTAAAAGAACCTGCTTTCCAAGTCACTAACATAATTATTCACTTCATTTTTCTACTTTATACCCTCCATAGTATGGGGGACAACAAGTTGACGCATCCATGTCAACATTATGGAGGGCATTTTTATAAGCCAATTTTTACATATTTACACTCTGTTTTTACATAACAAGATTGATATTTTAGCAATGTTTTCAAATATGACCTTATTATTTATACATACCAATACAAGTCAATAATTCTATCACTATTAACTCAATATATATAATAGATATTAAGGCGCACCTCATACAATACAATTCAATTGATCATCTTCTTCATCCAAGTCCACATCTAAATCATGTGATTCAACATTGAAAGGACTAATGGTCATATCATAATCATCATCGATGTGAGTTTCGATAATCATGTCATCGTCGATATCATCTTCATGAACATTGTTGGCTACATCATATGCTTCATCCAATTCTTTGACATATTCCTATGGAACATGATCATCTAACTCATTGGGGCATGCATCAATTGGTTGATATCGCATTCCAATATATTTCATATCTGTCAAATATCCGATTGGTTGATACGTTTGTCGAATATCCAACGACGGTCATGGTCAAGTTAAAAAAAATCTAATGTTTTAAAGATAATATCTGACAACACTTTCAATTTTGTCAGATTTCATTAGATGGTGACATTGGATTTCACGTTCAAATCTAGTTGTGACAACTATGACTCTTCTTGGAATCCCTAAAAGGCACTGAAAATAGTTGAGGACAACTAAAAATATGAATCAAGAAGATGAATTTCAAGAAATTATTAAACATAATGAGGAGGAAGATTCAAAACTTATTATGGAAAACATAGAATGGGTAGCAGTGAAGAAGTCATAACTATAGAAGAAAATCATAAAATCATTATCTAGAAGTAGAATCATAAGAGGGGATTTCTATATGGTAAGCACTAGACTCTATATTGTATTGCACAATATAGAAAATATTGTAAGTTATTATAGAAAATTGAGGAAATCCAACCAAAAATTCCAGAAATGTTTTATTTTTTCCTGAGAGAGGTTGAATTTTTATGATTCTAAAAATGGGTTGGATAACCTAGTCCATACCATTAATGAAAAAATTAATGTCCAACATCTTCTCTACATTATAGTGTTCATGAAAATGTAGAGAACATGTATGAGGATCCCTATATAGCTAAGACAAAAAAAGTGACAATTGATATAAAGTTTGTTTTTGAAGAAGTAGAGGTTTCTATAGAATCCATTCATGAAGGCGAATACTTGAAAATAAAAGAAACACCAAGTAAATAAAATGGTTAGTATGTCTTGCTAATGTTGACAAAAAATAAATTTAAAGTTGATGAGTGGTAAGAAAAACTAAAAACTTCATAAAAGAAGGTCATTTCTTAAACAAAACAACAAGAGGATAATGGTCATTTGCAGGATACAATGAACTTAAAAGATGGTGAATCCTAAATGGTATAACATTAAAATCTAACAACTCAAATAGAATATAGGAAATACCTATTCCATTTAATCCATGCAATATAGGCTTATCATTTCCCTTATCTAGTCAACTCTATGTATTTAAGGGAGAAAATTAATTTTTTACCAAGGGATCTAGTTGTTGGAAACTCTTGTCATATTGCAAGTTCTGGTCACTTCATACAATTGTAGGTTTCAGGTTGAGAAGAGGATTAAAATATGTTGTGTGAATTATATCAACATAAAATTTTATTGAGTGGATGAGACAATTGGGACCCAAATCCTTTTGTTGTGATTACCATCTTAAAGCATTTAGTTCCTTCATGAAGAATTATATCACATGGAGTCACACACCTGTTGTTGCTATAACCACTACCCCAAAAAAATTTCATATTTTAGGGCCCCCCTTTGACTTTTAGTTTCTAATCCCTCTTAGAATACCTTTTCTCTCTAAGGACCCTTTTCCATAACTTAGTTTTTTGTCCACAAATCGAAAAACCTTAAAAAACTAAGTTGAAACTCATTTTTTCACCCACTGCATCGGATGAACCCGTCAAGTTGAGTCAACATAGCGAGATAACTAATATTTAGCCTGTCGATTCAAGTTTTTGGGGTAGCGGGGTCCATCAAAAGTATGTCGAGTGGCTACTCATTGGATGCGGAATTTAATTCTGCATCCAACGAGCTCTCCCGATAAAAAAAAAGTAAAAACACGGGGAGATATGTCGAAAATACAAACAAAAAAGTAGTTTTTTTCTTTTCTTCCTCCAAAATTAATAAATATTATTTTATTATTTTAACTATTATTTTATTAATTTTTTTAGGAGGCCCATTTTGAGTTGAAATTTCCTCTAATGTATTAATTACCCTTCTTATGTTTTTTGATCATAACTTTTCCTATTTAATTTGCTAAGGGTTGTGTCGCGGTTATTACTATTTTCTATTAGGGCACTCATCTTCATCACTGGTTGAGTTGTCAACTATCATGTGGATTTCTCTAGTTGTGCAAGGTTTGTAGTCACCAACAGTTGGGTTCTCTTTCCCTAGGTAGGATTCGAATCATTTCCTAGTCATTTCTTTTACGTTTTGTGGGAAAAGCATGGCTGGTCTTATGGGTTTAGGTTTTTCCATCCTTAGTAGCTATATATCCCAATACCATAGGAATTTTTCCTTTTGATTTTAGGTTTTGAAGACCTTTGAAAGTGTCTCGTTCACTCCTGCACATCGAGCCCCTTCCTGCTCCACTCTTCGCTAGCAGGGCCGGTAGGTTTTTCCCTTACCTTCCCTGCACCACTCGTCTTCTCTGCTCTCACCATGAGGGTTGTTATGTCATTTTGGTTCAGTAGTAGGGTCATGGCCAGACAATCATTTCTCCATCTGCACCAACCCCTATTCTTTTCATCAAAGCATGAGCATAGATGGTATCACCGTTGGGTGGCATAGGTTTGGGAATATTCTTGTCCCAAAACTCTTTTTAAATACACCTATTTCTTGAAGTTGTGAGATACGGAGGGGATCCTTGTTGTTCCCATAGATAAAATCCTTATTATCCAGTGACAAGATGGGTAGGGCATCTTCGACTCTATTCAGTAGTAGTCGTGTTCTAACTTGGGGTTTTGAGGCAGTTGGAGGTTGTTTCTCTCACGTCATGGAGCTTGTTGGGATGTTTCAGAATGAATTGGTGAAGATCTTGATTAAATATGACCTCATGTTGTTTTCTGTTTATATGGTTATTATGTTCAATATTTATTTATCATGCATGCATACTAATATATTGAAATATATCTAAGACATTGTTTGGTGTTTTGGTAGCCTCAACTTTTATATAGAACCATGCCTAAAAAGGGAAAGAAGAAGGTACAGACTACGGGAGATGATCCATAGATAGAAATAGTACCGAACATAGAAATTATCTATGAAGACACTAAAGCTTTCACTAGAGTCGAGCCAGAATTCAGATGGGGTCAAATCTATCAGATGATCAAGGACCAGGTTGTCCCAGAGGCAGGTTTAGAATAAATACCAATATATGCAAATATAATGAAGTTCACTATCATGAAAGTGTATACACATCCTGAACTCTTCCCATGTTCTGAGGTAATCGGCTAGATTCTTCCAAGGAAAGATATAACTAAGATGATTCTGTCAAACATTAGTGGAAGGTTTTGCTACCTACAGCCTAACATATGTAGCTCAAGCATGTAAGCTACCTACACCTCATATCTATATGACAAAAAAGTGGATAAAGGAGCTAGACTTAGATTTTTTCGATTGTGTAAGGAGAATGATGGTTCCTAGGAAGCAGTTCCGCATGAAGCCTCTAGGAGAATATGAAACTGCCAACTTATGTACCCCATACCAACTTCTAGCTTTGATGTTAAATTGGATTTTTGGTCGGGATAATGGAAGGATTTATAATATAAGTTGGGTACCATTGATTTATTTTGTAGCTACAAAGGGTATCATCTTTAACTAGGGATACATTATAGCAAACAATCTGTCTTCATGCATAAGTGCAGCACTTAGGGGTTTAACGTAGAGGAAGTCGGAGTTTTATATGAGCTCTTTCCTAATTGATTTCATTTTGTGCACCCACCAGTTCCCAACACTAAATTGTAAATGGGATAATACCAATACCTTTGTATATTCTGCATATCATATCTTTTGGGTGCATAAATACTATAGTTTCTACAAGAGCATCTTTGAGGATTTCTTAATGTTGCTTTACAAGCTAATTTTCCTCACAGTCTGCAATTGCATGTCTGAAAGAGAATTGGATATGGTGAGTGACAATGGGGATTATTACTTCTCAGAGGAAGGTTTGTACTTAGGAATGTATGGAGGATCAAAAGCCCCTTCCTTATTGCCAAAGTATGTTACTAACTATGTTATTCATAAAGAGGTGGTGAGAAAACTCTACATAGACGGGATCAGAAATTTCTTATTTGATATGAAAAAGGATGTATACCCACCACTACCTTTCTGTATAGGTAGTTATAAGTTTACCAAGGTGAAAAGTGCACTACAGTTTGTGAAAGAATTAGAAAACTTTCATTTTGGAGAGAAAAGTTTTCACAGAAATTATTCGGCACACAAGATCTCAAAATATTGCGCATCAGCAGGGGTGAATTTTGAATACACAAATTACTGAGATAAAGATGAAGAGATATACTGCAACGAATGCAACATGGACGCCTTAAGAAGAATATTCAAAAACCACCACGAATGCAACATGGACGCCTTAAGAAGAATATTCAAGAATAAAATAACAACTGTGGGAGGAAAAGGAAGCAGTAGTGGTACTGTTGAACAACAAAAGCAAGAAGAAGAAGCTGCAAAGAAAAGAGAAGAGGAATCCCACAGATTGTTACATGAATCAGAGCAGTGATTAGCAGAGGAGGAACAATGGTAGAAAGAAGAAGAAGAACAACGGAAGAAGGAAGAAGAATAATAGAGACAGATGGAGGAGAGTGAAAGAATACAAAAGGAAGCGGTTGATCTAGCAAGAGAAGTAGCAGAAAAAGAATCCGAAGACTTAAGCAAAGAGAGGAGGAAGACTGAGACTGAGAAAATATGGAGCAAGAACAAGACCATAATAATATCATGGATTCATTTGTCCCATTAAGTAGCACAGTGGTAGGGAACCCATCTCCCTCGGTAGATATTGAATTGATACCCTTTATTCCATCTCGGGAGCAGGCTGTAGCCAATCTTAACACAGTCTTTTTTTACCTAGACAAGAATAGGATAGTAAAGAGAAGAGAAAAGAGAATGAAGTCAAGTGATCAACCCATGGATGTCATGGTCACTGAAGAGATAGTTATGCATAAGACAGATGAATACCCTCGACTTCTCGCAATGGCAGGTTTATCAACATTCCAAGAAAATGTAGTTAATGTCAGTAAACTGGTTGAGGATGTCGATCAGTCGAAATAAAAGTTGTCTTGGATGAAAGAAACCTTGAGAAAGGTTGAGAGAGGAGAGGGACAAGAGTTAAAGAGGAAATATGATGATACCTTAACAGATATTGAAAAGCTCAAGGGAGCATATCAGATTTTGGAATAAAAAAAGGTTGCACTAACTTTTTCAATAGCAAACACTAAAGGTGAGAAGAGATATCTTGAAGGAAAAGTTTCGAAGTTAGAGAAGTAGAAAGCCACAACAAGCAATAGAAAAGAATAACTAGAGTCTCAAAATAGCCTACTAGAAGAAAAACTCAAGGTATCTAAGGAAAAGCAGCTTGACCTTATTCCATTTCGCAGGCAAGCTTGCCTAATGCAAAGAAAAATGCACCAAGTTTAGCTAAAACTAGAAAAATAACTATACATAATCAAGTAGATAGAATTCAAGCTAAAAGAAATTATAGATAACTCATCTAGGTTCAAACAGGAGGTAGCGAGAGTTGTAGAGATGATTCAAAGTCAACTTCTTTGGATTAAAACCAATCCAGGTTTTCCAGATCACATACCCTAGGAAACAGTCACAGGGTTTAAGATGGAGTTGGTTATCCTGGATCTCAGCAGCAAATCCATAGTAATATTGCACACCGCGATCGATAATACTATGGAAAAGTGTAAATATTTTTACACAAAAATGATTGCCACACATAATAGGTGCCAATCCTCGACACCCATGTAGATACAGGACTACCTGAAAAAGGAGAAGCATTTGAAGAATCTGCAAGACAAGTTGTAGGTAGATGAAGAAAGCATCCAAAAAATTAAGAATATTGATGGAGAAGTTATCAAAACTTGGGTTGCACAGGCCTCAGTGCATAAATATTTGTTGGATAAATGGTCAATGCAATCCTGGCCGAGGGTGAAGGAAATGGAATAGTAGCTCACCAAGCACGAGTTGACGGCATGCATATTAGAGCCAGTAGACTTCTTAGTCATAGATGTTGAAGCTCGTAGATGGGATGTTTTCATTAAATCGTCAGCTAGGCCCTCTCATTTTTTTCTTATTCACACCTAGCATTTATATGTAATATTTTGTATTTATTCCGAATTTTCCTAGTGAGCACACTAGAGGATGAAATTTTTGTAATCAAAGAGTTAAGGGAGCCCAAAGGGCTAGGAAAGCTGAAAGGTCATTTTTGTGAAAGTATAGGTAGGAGTAGAGTAGAAGAGAGGGGGGAATTTTTCTAGCTCTAATATGCTGAAATTTTTTGTAAGGATAACTATTTCTTTTTATAATAAAGAGAACTGAATTTTCTCTAGAGGAAGGACTATATGAGATTCAAGATGGTTGTCTGGATCGCTGAATGAGGAATTATTTTTGTTTTGGCATGTTGTACAATTTGTGAGATCATTCTAAACTCGCTGAACTATTTATGTGTTCATGAATGATTTCATTTTCTGTTATGAATCTTATGCAATAAAATGAGTAATAAATGTTTTAACTTCACAGAGCTATCTTTGTGTTATTTTGATGTTGTATTTATGTATGAAGAATCTAATTGATATCTGTAGGATTATCTGTGCAAACAATACAGTATATTTACTCCCTTAAGCATAATTTTTCTCCCTGGGGATAGTTAGATTTAGTTTAGAATAAATTAGATTAAACTAGTTGTTCTTTTCTTTGGGTGATCGAGGGACAATTCACAACAAGATTTGAGCCCAAAATCTAGTGACATCCGATGTAAAGTAAGTTTTTGTAGGTTTTTTGATGAGCCTTCCTCTTTCTTTACTAACAATCGTTCATCAGATTTGCAATGACAAGTGAAGGGAGATTCACCAGATTTGAGATGAATTGTGATCAATCTCTTTGACCCCCAGTGGATCCTTTAGAGTCATATGACCCACTAGAATACCTCTTTCTCCTTCATCATCATCATCACCATCATCATCGTCATCATAATCATCATCATCATCATCATTTCATATGAGATCAACATGGTGATCACCATCACCATCATCATAATTATCATCATCATCATCATCATCAACATCATCATCATTATCGCCATCATCATCATCATCATCATCATCATCATCATCATCATAAACATCATCATCAACATCATCAACAACATAATCATCATCATCATCATCATCGACAACATCATCATCATCATCAACATCATCATCCTCGTTGTCAACATCATCAACATCATCATCATCATCGTCATCATCGTCATATATATGGATCATCGTCATCATCAACAAAATCATCGTCATCGTCGTCGTCATCATCATCACTATCATCATCTTCATTGTCATCGTCATCATAGTCGTCATCGTTGTCATCGTCATCATCATCATCATCATCGCCATCTTCATCATTATTTCATATGAGATCAACATGGTGGTCACCATCATCATCCTTATTAGGTTGATTTTCCTTATTAAATATATAAAAAAAACATTACATAAAAAATAAAAATTAATAAGCATATTTAATATATATATATATATATATAACATAACAAACAAACCTAAAATTTCAAACTCACTTACCTTCCAAACCACGTGAATGCATTTTCACTTACTTCCCCTGCCGCGCAATTCCATTTTCACTTACCTCACCAAGCATAGAGCCCGGAGGTCGCAGAATTTGGCAAGAGACTGCGTTTTCAATTACCTTACCAATCCTTGATCTGCATTTTCTGTAAGAGATTTTGTAAGGTTCGTCCAGGTATTGAAGTTCATAGAGGTTGAGAGGCCACATAAAATAGATCATATAGGTCGTCGAGAGGTTACAAGGCCCCAAAAAGCGATAAATACCTTCCATTTAACCCCACATTACTCTATAAAATTTCTGAATGTTTCAATGTTGCGAATGGAAAAATGATTTTTCAAAAAATTAATCTGTTAGATTTGGTATAGGGTGAATTTTACTCTATGAACGCATATGAATGGGTGAGATAACAACCTACACAAAAGAGAGAACTCATCACATGATTACCCCATGGTGAATTGGTAAATGATTTTCTTAGTTGGTAAAGTGAATTTGGTAAATGATTTTCTTATGAACTCTCAATCAGGTACTAAGGACTGTATTATGAAAGAGAGTAAAATAATAGGTTTCAAATTTGAGGAAAAGATTATGTGTTTCTCTTTGTGTGTGGTTGCACCCTTCATCATATAGAAATTAGATGAACTGATAAGCTATCTACAACCAAAGAGAAAAGACGATTCCATAACTGAATGTTAGGAATTCCTATTTCTAGCTAGTGAATCCTTCTTTAAATATTTGTACCAAAGAAAGGAGCTCACATGGCTTGCACACATTAATCGCATAACCTCCTTTTCTCAACTCAAATTTAAAACATATGAAGTCCACATTACGAATAAATATGTTAATTTACTAGTATAGTTAAACTCGAAAATATGTTGACATGATAGTTAAACTCTAAAAGATGATGCACACTCTCTTCAAAGACCATATTAAAGCTCTTTCTTCTCCAAATAAGTCATTATCTTGAACACATAAATGAAGACTAGACCAAAAATATTAAATCAGGGAGGGACCATGCTCAAGTTGGTAGTTTTCACATTAAATAAGGTTATGGTTTGTTCTTTTTCAAACTAGAAACAATACTAATCTCTGCAAGAACACATCCTTAAAATGATAGAAATGATTTTCATCTCTTGCAAATTTCTCACTTCACAATATTGGATATGAAAGAAAACTTCTAATTGAAACCTTAATGATCTAGATAAATTTAGAATTAGGAAATACCTGTATGTATAAGCAGTGTTCCCCCATATGCATGGATCCTATAACATGGTATAGTTATGCCCATGCATGAAATTTCTGCCATATTATCATCAGATTTGTGACTGGAAAGGGTGTCCATTTGATACAAGAGTATCTTACTCCTACATAGAGAGGAATTTCAGGGCTTGCACTGATAAGACCAAAAGCAATGGTCAACTTCTCACTGTGACAACAAAGCATGTTTTCAATTAGCTCCTTCTCAGATTCTGGCAACACAAAATTTGTCTTAACCACATACCATGCATCCTTCATCTCCCAGCCATTGTTTCCAATTCCAGATATATTTCTCTTGATTGAGTATTCAATCTATCTCCTGCAAACTTTATACTATGATTTTTTTACTCCCCTTCCTCTCATCATTACTCGGATTTTTAGTCATCATCCCAGTTTCCAGTAGCAGTGTAACACATATCCAGAATTTTAAGGTTGTAAAGTAAAAGGTCGTTCTTCAACATGAACTTCCACGTCAATGCTATCGTGGACTCTGCTGGTACAAAACAAGGCCTACACACACCTACATCAGGATCTACTTCCATCCCTTGTATTAGTAATGTGCCTCCTCTAAATAGCTGACGCATCCAAGAAGGGAACCTCTATGGCATAATGCTTTGAATTTGGTGTGATGATATAATAATCTTGAACCATGGAATATGAAAGTATCGTTGACATAAAACTACACCAGTACCATCAATTCAAGCCAAGAAACATTCTCTGGTCATTAACCAAGGCTATTATTTTTTCTTATTTTAACCATGGTAGAAAAAGACAACATCCAACAAAAAATTACAAGCTCTTTAATTATGTTCTGTTGGTTGGATGTGTAATTGGCATACTTTTTGGGGTGATAGTCAACCTTCATAGCATCTTCATCGTGAAATTGCCTCAGTGTTGTTGCTGCAACAACCATCGAAATTTTCTTGAAATCAATGAAATCAGAGCTCCATCTATCCTCCACAAATTTCCTCAGATAGCAACCAAATTTCCTCAGACAGTTTGCTATTTCAAAGAACTAAAAATTTTGTTTTTTTTGTTAATGAAGTGCACTGGGTATTTATTCTGGTCTCCATTAATTTCTGAGTTGACCTGTCATAAAGGTTTTTTATTTTTATTTAAATTTGAGTCAACTTCAATAAGGTGAGAGTGTATTTTAATGTTTTATTTTGTCTTTGAATTATCAATTTAATGGTCAAACTTGGTGTTATTGAAGCCTTGTTTTATATGCCTTTAGGGCTTATTCTCCTACATATGGTGTGAGTGCCTTCATCTTCTTTTGCTCTAGGGTCATCCCCAAACGTTCCAAGACCCCGAATTCCCACATCATCTTCATTTATTCAAGCCTATTAAACCATCTAATGTGTGGGTCAAAAGGCTTCTTTTTCAAGTGCATAGTATTCTCAAGCCATCCACATCATCTAATTACCTTTATTACCAAGTATGTGGACTTCATTTATCATGAAGGCACAAATGACCACAAAATGGGTCATTAGGTGTTCCAATGGCTCCAATGGCCACATCCAATGTCATTCTTGACATGCCATCATCCTCATTTGTCCATATAATCAATCTTTGACTTCCTTTGTCATTTATGGTTTGTCAATGAAAACCAGTGCTCACATTTTGACTATAAAATTTTTCAATGTTTAGCATCTGTACACCATTGTAATTTTGCAGAGCCATCTATATGCTGCATGGCTTACAAACTCCAGGAAACCATAACCTAGTGATTCTCCATTTTGTTTATTGCAAATAATCTTAAGATAAAGAATGCCTTGGGTTGATGAAAAATAGTCATTCAGGTAAGTAGTATTCATCCAATATAGTAAACCTTTGACCCAATACTATAAACATCATCAAATAGTAGGAAGAAGATTCCATTCATGGTCTAGATGAAGGTACTATGGAAATTGGTAAGGGCATTACCAACCACTAATAGGTACCAAAACTTAGTCTTTAAATGTATTTTCTATACATTTGTACGTTTTGAAA
This sequence comes from Pseudotsuga menziesii, assembly GCA_001517045.1. NCBI lineage: Eukaryota > Viridiplantae > Streptophyta > Pinopsida > Pinales > Pinaceae > Pseudotsuga > Pseudotsuga menziesii. Next base: position 938,381 of record LPNX010868815.1, on the reverse strand, counting down.
TTGTAGCTTTTTAATGATACAAGGTTGGGAGAGATATTGGCCATATGGGTAAATTGTAGAGATTTGGTTACCTTGATGAAAAGGAAAATTACCTTGGTTAAAAATTGTTGTTTGGAAATGAATGGGTGTCATATCAAATATGACTTGGATATCATTACTCTTGGTTCATATGATGTGTTTATTGGAATGGATTGGATAGAATTGCATCATGATATTCTTGAATGCCATAATAAAAGTATGATGTGCCTACATGAGGATGGTAAAATCATTTAGGTTAAAGGAATCCAAGGCCAATTTTAGTAAGAAAAATATCAACCATGTAAATGAAGAAATGTCTCAGGAATGGATACCAATTGTATGTGATCCATGTGGAATAATTATCCACTGATATGGAGCCTCGCATTGGAGAAAATATCATGTTGCAAAAAATTCAAGGTGTGTTTCAAAACGTTCCTAGGATATAATAGCCTATCTCCTTCTAAGGACTTCATGTGAGGATCTTTCTCAAGTGTATATCACCATTATACACCAAATGCATGAACACATATAAGAAATACCAGACAATTTCTAAAACTTTCAAATCTTTAGAAAGAATGAGCAATTTCATAAACAATTTCTTTTTTGTCTATGTTAATTAGAAACAAAATTTTGCACAGAGTTAAAAATAGCAAACCTTAACTAGTTTAGTCCTCCCTTCATCTTTGGCAGCCTCCACCAATTTTCCACCCAACTTCACTAGCACTTTCCTTCTAGTACCCTAGTGCTTCATATATCTGCGCTCTAAACTATATCACATAACCACAGTCTTAGAGGTAATATACTAACACTTATTAACACTTCACCTAATTCCATATGACCTCAACTCCACAGGTTTTAACCCTCACTGTTCACCTGTCGTTGTAATACACAAAAGGCGCTTACTTCCTTTGCTCTTTACACATGAACAGAGCTTCACGAACCAAGCCTACCACTCTCACAGGAAAATTATTTTACCCTAACCTCATTTCATTACATATGACCAAGACCTATCAACCAAGGCCATATCGCAATTGCAAAATTTGTTCAACAATATAAACGGTTTTGAGTCCAATATCTAACCCAATCAAGCCATGTCACAAAACCATGAATCCACTCTAGTTTTCATCACACCACCATGTCCTCGTTAACCTCTTTGCACTTCTAATTGCATTGTTCTGTGTCGACCATCGATCTATTCACCAGTTAATCTTCCTCGTTGAGTTTGTGAGCTTGTTACCTGTTGGCCTGATTTTCTGACCAAGGCCAACAAGGAGATTATGCCCACACAATCAGATTAAAGCAGCTTCCGGTGTGTTTGGAATAGAAAAATCTCGCAGGTTATGGTCCTGCTACCAACTGAATTTTTCTCTTAGGGAGAAACTAAAATTCAGTAAAATTCTATCCTAAAGTTATTTCTGTCTAAATAAACCCTAAAATTAGTTTTCAACTATCTAGGTTATCATACAATTGCTTTCTTAAGGAAAGTCTTCAAATTTGGAGGGTTTAATATTTAATGGTCTAAATTTTAAAAGACTACTAAAATGATTCTAAAATTACACAAATTCTATTTAACAACTGTTAAATGTAAACTATACTAAGATAATACTAACTGAACTATCCTATCTATCCTATCTATCCTATCTCAGCTGAGAGCGATTCTGAATATTATATTAACTATTAATTAATATAATGATGAACAGAAAGATAAGGAGTAAGATCTAAATGAAAATATTTAAACCATCGACACTAAATCATTCTGCTATAAAATACCATTGACAGAGAAACTGAAATAAGCAATTACTTCGAATTTTCTGAAATGTTTAATTAATTAATAACTAATAAACAACATTAGATATTTGAATGAAGGATAATGTTCAAAATGAAATGATAGCCAAAATACAAATGAGATGAAACAGACATAAATATATATATCATTATATATTGAATTTTCAGTAGAAACACTGGTTAATTCAGTTACATTAATATAGTAATTCAAATACAATATTGTGTTGACAAAGTGTGATAACGATTAATGAACACAGGCATAACCCAGTATATTGTATCAATATTATAAGTAGAAAATTATATACTGAAATATAAAAAGAGTATCCAAAATAATACCGATCAACGATATTGGTCTAAGGATTTCCAGTCACATTCCACTTCCAAAGATAAAACTTCAGCCAGGAACAAAACTAGCATCAAAATAATATTTCAAATATGTTTCTCTTCAGTCACTCCATCCCTCTCTCATAAAAATTACCAGTTTATATAATCCTACCAGTCTTTCGATTCAGTTTTTTTTTATAAATGCTGTATGCAATATTATAGGAGTCCTATTACTATCAAAGAGCATCGAATCTCTTCAATAGACACTTGTCACTAGAAGATAACAATAAAAACAACTAGCCTGAAACATCTGCTGATTAAAAGGAACTGGCATACACGTAGCTGTGTCGAAATTCCAGTCTTCAATAAACATCCACGTCTTCCAACTGAAATCCAAGATATCCTGAATCGGTAGAGGATAATGATAACATGCCCACCTATTTAATAAAACAAAAGGGTCTTATTAAAACCAATTTTAACAGAAATAACAAAAGAAACCATAAGTTGTATGCGTGCCTATAAAATCTGTGATTTTACAGGCATGCACAAAAAAGATTTTATTACCTGTTGACAGATAGATAAACCATATGACTGAAAAATGCAAATAATCATCAGGTTCGATTTTGTAAATTAATCATTCTCCTGGCCTCAGAGAGCTTGGCTTTGAGCCTAATGATTACTAGCTTCTGTTGTTCTACTTGTTCGAGCAAATGTCAATTTGCATGTATCATTGATTTTTTTGCTTTCTTGTATTGGTTTTTCTTGATGTTCATCTCTTTCCACCTATTAATCCAGTTTAATAACTCTGCCTTAAATGTTTTATTCTCCTCGTCTTTCAAGACTGCGCTTGCTCGACATTCCTTTAGTTCATGTTTCAGTTTAGCAATTTTAGTCTCATACACCCTGTCAAGGACCTGTTGGAGAGTTTCTTACTCTTTGTCATGACACGAATTAGCTGCCTGAGAAGAATCAATATTGTCTATGTCTTGATCAGGTGATGGAAAACTCATAAAAGATGGCTCAGGACCCGAAGCATAGGCGTCCATACACGATGGAACAGCTTTTGCCTTACCCGACTCTGTAATGTCTTTAACCAATTTTTCACTATTATTCTCTATACGAGTAGGTTCATCCATATGAGTAATTTCAGGAACCAATGATGGAGCATCATCCTCAAGATGGACAATCACTGGCTAAGTACTCTGTTGAGTGGCCATAGGAACAGAGGTTGTAGGTGTATTATTCATGCTTCTAGTAATCCTTCTCGTATGAACAAACATAAGATTTTTTGATTCAAAACCTCCTTTATCACAACACACCTGCGCTAGTTGTTCTAGTTTATGCATAGACTCATCACCATGTTTTCGAGGAGTATGCAGCTCTGGGGGGGTTTCATAATCAACAGCATTAACATCTTCATTTTTTGTTAACTTGCCCTCTGCCTTTGCAAGTATACTAAATCACTTGTCAGATGGGGATTGGTTCAAGGTTGACTTAGCAAAACAAGGAGCTACATTCACGACCCCATCATCATCAACACAAGTGTTTATGGGTGGATTTGCTTCCTGAAGCTCTTTATCCTTAGATTCAGCTTCATGAACATCACCAACTTCAGATTTTACTGTAGCCTTGCGTTTCCTACGGGTCTTTGGGGGAGGTTTTGGCCAATATTGAGTTGGCCCTAATTGACATTCAATTAAAAACTCATCCCACGATTTACCATTAAGAGACAGTTGATTCTGTATTATAATTTTGACTAGGCCATGATGGAACAGACTTCTATTAGGATTACCTATGGTAGTTTGAATCAAATGAGCCATTTTCTTTAGACTTTGCAATAGGTAAAAGGGGAGATTAATTTTACAGCCTTTTAATGCTAACAGTAGTCATAGGTGATAATAATGCAGGTGAGAGAATCGTCCATCACATGATACGTACCTGACCAAGATCTCATAGAATGCTCGCCATTCTGGCTTTAGAAACTTAACCAAAACCCCAATATTCAGTTTGGCACTGGCAAGCAAGGGCAACAACAAGGACTGACATTTCTTCTTATTCACTTTCCCACCTTTAAACCATCACTCTCCAGTTTGTGGAAGCTTCGTAACCTCTGCAATTTTATCTTCGTCAATGATAAATTTGAAATATTCAACCTATGCTACGTTTTCTTTCAAACTCAAAGCAAACTGTTTAGTAACCTCCATGTTATGGCCACTAAAGCACCTGAAGAACTGACTCCATCCAATTTTGTCAAATAACAGGGAAACCTTCTCATCGGCTTCAACAAGCTCCGGTCCTGAAATTTCAAAATGACTAAGTGGAGCCATATCTCCCTCACTACTACCCTGGTTATGAATTGAGATGAATGGATTCGTGAAGAGGGAAGGGATAGGAACCCAGGTGTAAGACATCACGTGAAATGTCAAATCCTCATATGCTTCATACCTGACAGAGATGAGGGCTCCAAGTTTGGCCATTTTAACCGAATTTAGAGAGGATGATCACTATAGCCAGTGGTTTGCTATGATAAATAAATGAATAGCCACGATTAACTGTAACTCTTAACTGATCCCTCATATTAGAGATCATTCGATTCATGAATCATAAATCAAGACATTAATTACACGCAGTTTGGCATGATGAGCTCGTACAGCATCATGAAATGGAATGGTTATCAGTCATATACCACATTAAATCTCGCTGATACGTTTTCATTATTTCATTCACAGCTGTTAATTGATATGAAAGGTGTTAACCAAATCTTCATACCAACGTAGCGACCCTAGTAACAGGTGTCATTTATCAGCCGTATGAGTCATGTCTCTTCATAAAATGGTCAATTGATGATTTAATCCAGATTATACGTGAAAGGTGGTTGTGTTTATTAATATGACGATATAGTGTTAAAATAGTAAACCCTAATGTTCTTGAAATATAACTAACTAATGATCCAAATTAACACTTAAACCATGTATATACATAAAGAAATATGGTTTTAAAACTTTACGAAATCCCACCCATTAATATCAAAAACCAAATTCGATAGGATATAAAGCTTGTAAGGCTATGACACATGAAAATTTCAAAATGAAATTCATTTATTTATTTTTCACTAGCTATGTATATACAATTTTTACAAAGTAATGATGTGATACTAAGTTACATATGAAATGTGAACTTTTAGGTCTAATAAGAATTTTAATTAATAATTCACCTTTAGTTCTAGGGATTTCAAGAACTTGTAATATCTTATCAATACCAAGCCCCAAATGAATTCGAAATGTGTTTTCTTTAAACACCAATTAGCATACTATCCTTTCAAATCTCTTAAATCAACATATATAATCAGGTAAATTAATTAATGATAGAATTGATTATATATAAAATTTATGAAACTGATAGTTGTTAATTATCAAGTTTATGAAAATGTTTTCATAAACTTCTTAATATGTCATTTGACTCTTCTACAATTGAGAGTACCTTCAAAATCGAGGATTCTGAAGGCACTCTTTTATAATCTTTAATAGATAAATCATAAAAGAGAGCTGAGCTCCGTTCATCTCGATGAAAAATGAAGGGGTTGTTGCTGACTGCCAACAAATGGCGACGACCTGGGTGAACCAGTTATCTCATGCAACTTATAAATGATATAAACAAAATCTTAAAATTTATTAAAAACAATCAAAAATTCTTTATCTAAATGAAAACCATTATTTTTATTCATATTCATAAGTATAACTCAGAAATATTCCATCTTTTGAAATAGAGATCTTGTTAGAGATCAACTTAACAATATCCTGATCGAAACAAAGTAATTTTATAGTAAAACTAACCTGCACCATCAGTATAAGGTGTAGAAATCTACTTTTCCGAAAACTTCCAGAATCTGTTCCATAAACATAACAATTTTCTTTTCTTTTCTTTTCTTTTTAAACAGTAATTCTGATTGAAGACTACTATCTAGGTATGGTATCCCAATGTGATAGTATCATTCACGAGAGCTGTCTAGAATAAGCAGGCCGGCTTGTGATGAGACCTCTTGTCTCTTGATTTTTTAAACCAAAAGCCATCACCCTGGTGATCAGAAATGAAGTTATTCTAGACAACACTGATATCATGATTAGGCCGGCTCATGATGAGACCTCCTATTCTTAAATCAAAAATTATGTTTTCTTTACTAAATTTGAACTTTTAATTTTATAAAATGAGAGATCATTACCCAGCATGGTGACCAAATGGTAATGTCAGTCATTAATATCACTGGAAATTGAATCAGCTAGCTCGTGATGAGACCCCTTATCTCTTGATTTTTTAAACCAAAAGCCATTACTAGTTTCCTATTAATGTCATACTAGTGATATTTATGATTCTGATCGGATCGGCTTATTACTAAGACCTTCCGTCCCTCATTTTAGCATTGTTATTTCCTAGAACAAATTCTAAAATGTTTTCAGATTGTAAATAATTTTGAAGACTGATGGTTGAGATCTGTAAAAAAAATTTCAAAGTACAAGCTTCAAAAAGGATATTAATAAGCTATCCTAACTTTTATAAAAATAAAAAGGTGAAGAATAATCTGAGTAATACTTAAAAATAAAATAATGATAGGTTTTGTATAGATTTAAGAAACTTTGATCATCCTGAACAAATTTTTAAAAGATTTCAGTCTAGTATCATAATTTTCAAGCTAACGAGCAAACTGACTCTTTTTCAACTAGAAGACTTATTTATTAACATTTATTTCTTCAGTTGACATCTAAAGATTACTTACTGATTATATATAAAAATTTGACAGTCTGAAATATTTGACTAACAGAATCAAAACTGGTTGCAAATAGCGAAATGATGTTTAAAAGTTTCATAAGACTTATGAATTTACCATCATCCTTCAATTTTATAAAATATAAATCAGTTTATACAAAATATAAATTTATTTACAAACAGCAAACAAATTATATACATTTTAAAACCTAAAATATTAACAGAAACATTTTTTCAGGATCAGTCCATTCACTGGGAATGTTTCAAACTGACCTTCTAGTTTTTGCAATCGAAAGGTACTTGGACATATCTTCTCAACAATAACAAAGCAACCTAACCAAAGCTTTTGAAACTTAGTATGATCTCCTTTGTCCTCATGAACTTTATCCCATTTTAAAACTAAGTCTCCTACATGAAATTCTCGATTGAAACTAAAGGATTGGTCAAACCAAGACTTCATAGTTTTTTGATGTTTTTTAAAGTGTTGTTTTGACTTTTCTCTGTCTTCCTCAAGTTTAACAAAGTATTAATTCTCTTTTCCATTGCTAGACATTCTTCATCTTGAACAAACTGAGCTAACTGTAATGAAGGTAAAAATAAATTTGGTGGTAAAACATCTTCAGTTCCATACACTAAGAAGAAGGGTGAGTTACCTATCGCATCCTTAGGAGTTACTCTGTCTGCCCAAAGGGCATTGACTAATTCTGTATGCCAATCATGATGATGAACTGAAATAGTTCTTTTGAGAATTTTCAATAAATTTTTGTTTGTTGATTCAGCTAAACCATTTCCATGAGGATGGTAGTTAGCTGAATACCTGATTCTTATTCCCTTCTCTAAAGCAAATTGAGTTAACTCAACTGATGACAAATATGAAGCATTATCAAAGACAAGGGAATCTGGAACACCAAATCTTGTTATAATAAAGGATTCTAAAAATAATATAACCTGATTGGTATTTACAACCCTTAATGGTCCAGCTTCTGCCCAACGAGTGAAATAATCAGTTGCAGTTATTATATACTTGTGGTGTTTAGATGAGGGAGGATTTATTGGCCCTACTATATCAATACCCCATTGCTGAAAGGGTCTTTCTACTGAAACTGGTTGTAAGGGAAAAGTAGGTTTCTTAACCCTTGCTACAGCAAGTTGACATTCCTGGCATTTTCTGACAAAAGAATAGGAATCTCGAAACAAGGTAGGCCAATAATAACCAGCCCTAAGAATTTTATGTGCTGTAGTTTCTCCACCAAAATGACCTCCTGCTGGTCCAGAATGTAACTCTTTCAGAATTGTTTCTGTTTCATCTTTGTCTAGACATCGAAGCAATACTCTGTCTGAATTTCTCCGTAAAAGGACATTATCAATTAATAAATAAGGAGTAGATTTCAATCTAAGTTCTCTTTTCTTCCTTGGTTCTAGGTAATCAGGGACAGTTCCTGTTTCCAAAAGTATTCTTATGTCTGTATACCAGGAATCCTGTGGTGGAGGATAGAAATAGATTTCTCTGGTAAGTAAAACCTCATCAATGACAGTTTCATCTTTATCATTAGGTAGATGAGCAACTTCAGCAGCAAGTTTACATAATCCTTGACCTTTGACTATCGTTGAGGGTTTAATTTCTAAGTCATATTCTTGAAGGGCTGTCATCCAAGGTGCCCTTTTCTCACCTAAATCTTTTTGCACTAACAAATTTATGACTGAGGAATAAGGGACTACCACCTTCATTTTAGATTTCAATAAATATGGACGAAAATGTTTGACATCTTTAAAAATAGCAAAATCTTGCTTATCAACTTCATGGTAATTAAACTCAGCACCTTTAAAATTTGAACTCATGAAGGAGATTGGTACTTCATTATTTTGCTGATTTAATTGGGTTAAAACTGCTGCATATGAGATGTCAGAAGCAAAAGTATACAATATGAATGCTTTGTTAAAATATGGACTTAGAAGGCTAGGAGCTTCTGAAATGGCCTCTAAAATTTTCTGAAATGACTATTTTTCAGTTTGTCCCCAATTAAAAATGGCGTCTTTCTTAATCATTTTCTACAAAGGATGAATGATTTCGGAGAAACTGGGAATGAATCTTCTAACAAAATTTATTTTACCGAGAAATGATTGCATTGCTTTCTTGCTGGAAGGGTAAGTTATTCTTGAAATGGATTGGGTTCATGCAAGGTCAATCATGATTCCATGCTTTGAAACCACACAACCTAATAAAATACCTTCTGAAACAACGAATGTTGTTTTTTTAGGATTTAAGGATATTCCAAATTTTCTACATCGTTCAAATACCTTTCTAAGATGATTAATATGATCAGGTCGATGTTTAGAATATACAGTAACATCATCCAAATAGACAATGACTAAATGGTTAATTAAGCCTCTAAAAGCAATATCCATTGCTCGCTGAAAAGTTGCCCCAACATTAATTAACCCAAAAGGAATCTTGTGGTAGGCATATGTTCCCCATGGAGTTCTAAAGGCTGTTTTCAATTGATCATCTGGGGATACTAATATTTGATTGTACCCTGAGAAGCCATCAAGGAGTGACAGTATCTCAGACCCAGATACCTTTTGAATAATTTGTTCCATGGGAGGAACTAGGTAATTATCCTTTTCAGAAGACTTATTCAGATTTCTAAAATCTACACATAACCTAATATCTCTGTTTTTCTTCCTGACTGGAACTAGGTTGGCTACCCACTGAGTATGTCTGATGGGAAAAATAATCTTGGCAGCTAACAATTTATTTAGTTCCTTCTTAATTGTTGGTTCTAGTGACGGGTGATATTTCCTTAGCTTTTGTTGAAAAGGTTTTGACTCCTGTTTAATTGGAATTATGTGTTGCATGACTTGTGTGTTAAAGGTTTTCAGATCTTCATATGTCCATGCAAAGACATCCTTAAATTCTTTAAATAGTTTTATAAATGATGTTTTTTTCTGCGGGGTTACAATCTATTCCTAGATTTATAGTTTGGGGATTTAGTTATGTTCCTAAATTTATGGTTTCATACCTCATTTGAGAGCTATTAGTTTTACAATTAGGGATAGATCTAAATTTATCCTGTAGATCAAAGAACTTTTCTAATCTTAATACTGAATTAGGGACTGGCTTTACCTTTTCAAAAGCTTTTTCAACTAAACAAAAATCATTTATTACCGAAAAATCCCGCAAATTTTTGTCATGAGTCACTTCATCGATGGATGAATCTTTAAAGGTATCCTCATTCATCATAATATTCAGCACCTGCACATCATTATCAAATACACGCCAGTTAAAAATATTATCTGGTATAGAAGGCCTAAAAATCAATTCAACTAAAAAGAAATCCGGTGTAAGATTTTCTGACGGAATTAGTTTTGATGCTACATTTGCTAATAAATCTACTTCTTGATTTTGACTTCTTGGAACAGAAATTATGTTAAATGCATCAAAATGCGAAATAAGGTTCCATACCTCTCGTTGGTAACTCTGTAAATGTTCAGATAGGCAATGAATGGAGTTACAAACCTGTCTGACTATGATTTCGGAATCACTGTATGCAATTAACTCTTTGATATCCAGATCAATTTCTTTTTTCAAACCCTGTATTAAAGCTTCATATTCCACAGTATTGTTTGTACAATTAAATTCCATCCTACAAGCTATACATGTTTTATTTCCCTGAGGGTCTGCCAGCAGACAACCAGCTCCTGCTCCTTCTTTGGATTTAGCACCATCAAAATATAGAGTCCAAGTAGAACTATTAACAACTACTTTACTTTCTATAATATTTACAATATTAAGAGTATCTACATCATTAATAATTTCCTTGAGTGAAGCGTTAGGAGCAATAGATGTCACATTGTTAATTTCTGATTGCTATTTATTTTCAAAAAAGGCAGAATTTTTAGCTTTAAAATTACCAAATCCTAATTCATACATGTAATTTCCAATAATGCAATCTGAAAATAAAACAGGTTCGCTAGGATCATGTAATTCAGTGACAGTATGTTTCATATATCTTTCTCTGTTTATCTTTATCTAATTTGACTTTCCGTTCTTAGGTAACCATAATGTTGACTAGTCCGTGGCAAAGAATCCATTCAATTGTTGAGACCAATCTCTACGTAAAAATAGCCCATATGCATCAGGAATATCTGCAACAACAATATCTATAATTTGATAAACCGAAGGGTTACAAGCAATCCTGACTAAAACATCTTTCATCTCCCCTACAACCTTTACATTTGTCCTATCCAATTGAGTTATTTACAAATTTGATGGAACATATTTCCCATTCAACCTTTTGAATACTAATAAAGGCATCTCATTGGAGGATGCTCCGGAGTCTATCATGCAATTATGAACATTCCTATTAAAAATCTCAAAGGTAAGTAAGAATGGAGGTGTGGTTGATCTAGAATTCTTACCTATTAGCGAGGCTTTGGCAGCCGTTGCTTTTCCTTTATCAGTTGTTGTTGAATCATCTTTAGAACTGTTTGCAGCAACATTTTGTTTCGTATTAGGAATAATTGAACTCATGGCGGGATTTATAACATGATTGTTAGGCATTGGATAGATTTGAAGAAGGTCGTACATACTGATGTTTGCACGTGTCTTCTTTAAATCTTCAATTATATCATATTGTAAATCTAATTTTGGAGCGTTTTGAATGGATTGGGTAATTTTGGTTGATTGAGTCTGTTTGCTAGATTGAGTTTGTTTATTAGGTTGTGAATTGTTGTTATCTTTATTTGGAGTAGAACTTGTTGAAGCTCCAGGAGTGTTTTCAACTATTCTACTACGAGTATTATAGGCATGTTTTCCTGTAGGTGGACTCTTATTCTCATATTCTTTTACAAGACTGTCCCAGAAATGACCATTAACTTGTTGAGGTTCCTCTGATTCTTCATCATCTTCTGATTCCTCTTCTTTTTCATTTTCATTTATTTCTTAATTAGAAGGAGTCTCAGATAAAGATAAAACTGCTCAATTATATTAAAAATTTCTTCATTTGTCACTATGTCAGGTGGTGTATTTGTTTTATTAGTTGTATTCAGATTTTGTCTAAACTAATTTCTGAAATATCCCCTAGAAGAGGAAGTTTCAGAATTGGTTTTCTTTAATCCTACAACTTCATTGGTTAATGCCCGAATATCATTTTGCAGCTGTTCCACATCAAATGCTTTATCTTTTTCTGAACTAAGTTTTTCAATCTTCCTACGAGGAAAAGTATCAGATTTCCCACTTCTATCTGGTTCATAGGACATGGAATCCTTCTTGACTTTAATGGCTTCCTCAAAAGTTTCTACTAATGTTGTTTTCCCAGTTCTCTTAACAAACATCCCATAATATTTTGGTAAGCCTGAAGTATAATTTTCAATAATTATATCCTCGAGTGGTTGAGAAGCAACTAGAATTTTATTTTTTAATGTTAGAAACCTCTGGTTAAAATCTTTAATTCTTTCTTTAGACTCCATTTTAATTCAAGATAATTCTAGGGCTAAAAGAGCAGGTGTTTTATCTTCCCCAAATTTATCTAAAAAAGATTTATTAAATTCACCCCAATTTGTGATTGACCCTGTACTAACGAAAAGTACCAGGTAGAGGCTCTTCCTTCAAAAGTTAGAGGAAACAATCGACAAACTACCTCTTCATGCTGAATGTTCATAGTTTGAACAGTTAACATGAATTTGTCTACATGCACCTCTGCAGGTTCCTTATCATCTGGGTTAAACTTAGGAAGGAGTTTATCTGAGTGTTTAGGAAAAGGGTGTTATACACCAGGGATAGCTACAACAACTGTTCTCAGCCAAGGGAGTTGTGGATTAGGTGGAGGATTAGCTCCTCCTCCCACAGGTACGTTTCCTGCCATAGGGCTTCTCTTAGAACCTGAAGAAATTCCTGAATTGGATGACCTTGGACTATCAGGTGGTGATTCAGGTGGAGAAGGTGGCTGATTAAAACCGCCTACTGAATTTAATCTTCTAGTAGTGTTTGTTTGAATAGTTTTTCTCTGATGGCTTCTAATTTGATAACGTGGAGTGCTATCAGCTTCTTGAAAATCTGGAGTAACTATGTTCAATTGCGGATTACATCGTTGTTGCCTAGGTAGACCATAATCTATCGGAGATACACCAAGTTGATTGGCATATGCTCTTGTAAGAATGTGTCATGATTCTTCCAAAGTTTGAGTACTTTGTTCAGGAGTAAATGGAGATGTGATATGATCACGTTCAAGGATGCTCCTAATAGTTTCTATAAACGGTGATCTACTGACTTCCAGAGGATGTTGGCTAGTTGAAAATTTCTCATTAGTTTTTCCTACCATTAATCATTAACAGGCCCTCCTTCTAGCGCCATTTGTTGGCCTGATTTTCTGACCAAGGCCAACAAGGAGATTATGCCCACACAATCAGATTAAAGCAGCTTCCGGTGTGTTTGGAATAGAAAAAACTTGTAGGTTATGGTCCTGCTACCAACTAAATTTTTCTCTTAGGGAGAAACTAAAATTCAGTAAAAGTCTATCCTAAAGTTATTTCTGTCTAAATAAACCCTAAAATTAGTTTTCAACTATCTAAGTTATCCTACAATTGCTTTCTTAAGGAAAGTCTTCAAATTTGGAGGGTTTAATATTTAATGGTCTAAATTTTAAAAGACTATTAAAATGATTCTAAAATTACACAAATTCTATTTAACAACTGTTAAATGTAAACTATACTAAGATAATACTAACTAAACTATCCTAACTATCCTATCTATCCTATCTATCCTATCTCAGCTGAGAGCGATTCTGAATATTATATTAACTATTAATTAATATAATGATGAACAGAAAGATAAGGAGTAAGATCTAAATGAAAATATTTAAACCATCGACACTAAATCATTCTGCTATAAAATATGATTGACAAAGAAACTGAAATAAGCAATTACTTCGAATTTTCTGAAATGTTTAATTAATTAATAACTAATAAACAACATTAGATATTTGAATGAAGGATAATGTTCAAAATGAAATCATCCCAAAAATACAAATGAGATCAAACAGACATAAATATATATATATATATATATCATTATATCTTGAATTTTCAGTAGAAACACTGGTTAATTCAGTTACAATAATATAGTAATTCAAATACAATATTGTGTTGACAAAGTGTGATAACGATTAATGAACACAAGCATAACCCAGTATACTGTATCAATATTATAAGTAGAAGATTATATACTGAAATATAAAAAGAGTATCCAAAATAATACCGATCAACAATATCAGTCTAAGGATTTCCAGTCACATTCCACTTCCAAAGATAAAACTTCAGCTAGGAACAAAACTAGTATCAAAATGATATTTCAACTATGTTTCTCTTCAGTCACTCCATCCTTCTCTCATAAAAATTACCAGTTTATATAATCCTACCAGTCTTTCGATTCAGTTTTTTTTTCTAAATGTTATATGCAATATTATAGGAGTCCTATTACTATCAAAGAGCATCGAATCTCTTCAAAAAACACTTGTCACTAGAAGATAACAATAAAAACAACTAGCCTGAAACATCTGCTGATTAAAAGGAACTGGCATACACATAGCTATGTCGAAATTCCAATCTTCAATAAACATCCATGTCTTCCAACTGAAATCCAAGATATCCTGAATCAGTAGAGGATAATGATAACATGCCCACCTGTTTAATCAAACAAAAGGGTCTTATTAAAACCAATTTTAACAGAAATAACAAAAGAAACCATAAGTTGTATGCGTTCCTGTAAAATCTATGATTTTACAGGCATGCACAAAAAAAAATTTATTACCTATTGACAAATAGATAAACCATATGACTAAAAAATGGAAATAATCATCGGGTTCGATTTTGTAAATTAATCATTCTCCTGGCCTCAGAGAGCTTGGCTTTGAGCCTGATGATTACTAGCTTCTGTTGTTCTACTTGTTCGAGCAAATGTCAATTTGTATGTATCATTGATTTTTTTGCTTTCTTGTATTGGTTTTTCTTTATGTTCATCTCTTTCCACCTATTAATCTAGTTTAATAACTCTGCCTTAATATTTTTATTCTCCTCATCTTTCAAGACTGCGCTTGCTCAACATTCCTTTAGTTCATGTTTCAGTTCAGCAATTTTAGTCTCATACACCCTGTCAAGGACCTGTTGGAGAGTTTCTTCCTCCTTGTCATGACACGAATCGGCTGCCTGAGAAGAATCAAGATTGTCTATGTCTTGATGAGGTGATGGAAAACTCATAAAAGATGGCTCGGGACCCGAACCGTAGGCATCCATACATGATGGAACAGCTTCTGCCTTACCCAACTCTGTAATTTCTTTAACCAATTTTTCACTATTATTCTCTATACAAGTAGGTTCATCCATATGAGTAATTTCAGGAACCAATGATGGAGGATCGTCCTCAAGATGGACAATCACTGGCTGAGTACTCTATTGAGTGGCCATAGGAACAGAGGCTGTAGGTGTATTATTCATGCTTCTAGTAATCCTTCTCGTACGAACAAACACAATATTTTTTGATTCAAAACCCCCTTTGTCACAAAACACCTGCGCTAGTTGTTCTAGTTTATGCATAGACTCATCACCATGTTTTCGAGGAGTATGCAGCTCAGGGGCGGTTTCGTAATCAACAGCATTAACATCTTCATTTTTTGTTAACTTGCCCTCTGCCTTTGCAGGTATACTAAAGCAATTGTCAGATGGGGATTGGTTCAAGGTTGACTCAGCGAAACAGGGAGCTACATTCACGACCCCATCATCATCAACACAAGTGTTTATCGATGGATTTGCTTCCTGAAGCTATTTATCCTTGGCTTCAACTTCATGAACATCATCAACTTCATATTTTACTGTAGCCTTGCATTTCCTACGGGTCTTTGGGGGAGGGTTTGGCCAATATTGAGTTGGCCCTAATTTACATTCAATTAAAAACTCATCCCACGATTTACTATTAAGAGACAGTTGATGTTGTATTGTAATTTTGACTAGGCCATGATGGAACAGACTTCTATCAGGATTACCTATGGTAGTTTGAATCGAATGAGCCATTTTATTTAGAATTTACAATAGGTAAAAGGGGAGATTAATTTTACAGCCTTTTAATGCTAATAGTAGTCGTAGGTGATAATAATGCAGGTGAGAGAATCGTCCATCACATGATACGTACCTGACCAAGATCTCATAGAATGCTCGCCATTCTGGATTTAGAAACTTAACCGAAACCCCAATATTCAGTTTGGCACTCGCTGGAAAGGGGAACAGCAAGGACTAACATTTCTTCGTATTCACTTTCCCACCTTTAAACCATCGCTCTCCAGTTTGTGGAAGCTTCGTAGCCTCTGCAATTTTATCTTCGTCAATGATAAACTTGAAATCTCCAACCTGTGCTACATTTTCTTTCAAACTCAAAGCAAACTATTTAGTAACCTCCATGTTATGGCCACTGAAGCACCTGAAGAACTGACTCCATCCAATTTTTTCAAATAACAGGGCAACCTTCTCATCGGCTTCAACAAGCTCCGGTCCTGAAATTTCAAAACGACTAAGTGGAGCCATAGCTCCCTCACTACTACCCTGGTTATGAATTGAGATGAATGGAGTCGTGAAGAGGGAAGGGATAGGCACCTAGGTGTAAGACATCACATGAAATGTCAAATCCTCACATGCTTCATACCTAACAGAGATGAGGGCTCCAAGTTTGGCCATTTTAACCGAATTTAGAGAGGATGATCACTACAACCAGTGGTTTGCGATGATAAATAAATGACTAGCCACAATTAACTGTAACTCTTAACCGATCCTTTATATCAGAGATCATTCGATTCATGAATCATAAATCAATACATTAATTACATGCAGTTTGGATGATGAGCTCGTACAGCATCATGAAATGGAATGGTTATCAGTCATATGCCACATTAAATCTTGCTGATACGTTTTCATTATTTCATTCACAGCTGTTAATTGATATGAAAGGTGTTAACCAAATATTCATACCAACGCAGCGATCCTGGTAACGGGTGTCATTTATCAGCCATATGAGTCATGTCTCTTCATAAAACGGTCATTTGATGATTTACTCCAGATTATACGTGAAAGGTGGTTGTGTTTATTAATATGACGATATAGTGTTAAAATAGTAAACCCTAATGTTCTTGAAACATAACTAACTAATGATCCAAATTAACACTTAAACCATGTATATACATAAAGAAATATGGTTTTAAAACTTTACGAAATCCCACCCATTAATATCAAAAACCAAATTCGATAGGATATAAATCTTGTAAGGCTATGACACATGAAAAATTCAAAATGAAATTCATTTATTTATTTTTCACTAGCTATGTATATACAATTTTTACAAAGTAATGATGTGATATTAAGTTACATATGAAATGTGAACTTTTAGGTCTAATAAGAATTTTAATTAATAATTCACCTTTAGTTCTAGGGATTTCAAGAACTTGTAATATCTTATCAATACCAAGCCCCAAACGAATTCGAAATGTGTTTTCTTTAAACACCAATTAGAATACTATCCTTTCAAATCTCTTAAATCAACATATATAATCAGGTAAATTAATTAATGATAGAATTGATTATATATAAAATTTATGAAACTGACAGCTGCTAATTATCATGTTTATGAAAATGTTTTCGTAAACTTCTTAATATGTCATTTGACTCTTCTACAATTGAGAGTACCTTCAGAATCGAGGATTCTGAAGGCACTCTTTAATAATCTTTAATAGGTAAATCATAAAAGAGAGCTGATCTCCCTTCATCTCGATGAAAAATGAAGGGGTTGTTGCTAACTGCCAACATTACCAAACTCCTATACGTCGTCGATATGTATTCCAAACACTCAGTGATCGGATATTCACTAGGTGTATACTTTCTATGCATAAAAATGATGATTCTACCAGTAATTCTCCACATAAAATTGCATAGAATCTCAATATTTACTTTGAATTTCACTTATTTCAATTGATGATATGCATGTAACTGAAATTTAAACCATTTCAAGCTGTACAACCCAATGTGACTTCTTCTCTACGCAAACCCAATATGTAGACTGATAAATATCTGTGTAAAACAATAATTACACCTATATATTTGCAAATTTATCAATCTTGTATAAGAAATCGATTACAAATAAACCAATAAACCTTTTTTTCAAACCTGAATTCCTCAAATTGATGTTAACAACCAGAGAATTGTATTTATGTATGTGCTCTAGGAATAAAATTCTGAGCTTTTCCTATTTATCTAGTCTTCAAGCTTCAATGAACTATCAAGCTCTGTGAGCTAAAACAAGCCTCCTTGAGCTACCCTCAACTCTATGAGCCAACTAAGAGCTCTCATGAGATAACCAAAACAACTATCTAACCTAATGATTCGACTATGTTAAATACAAGTGCAGTTATGTTTTCTCCAAATGCTACAATAAAGGAACATAACCCTTATTGAGCTCAACTAACCCCTATGATTCATCAGTGACTCACTAACGGACTGCTAGAATCACTCTACTAACTTAAATAGCTCAACCCTAACATTTACAAGTGGAAAGGATCCAGTATCCTTATCCAAAATTATTCATCTTTTATCAAATAAAGAAAATTTACATAGGTCTGACTCTAGGTCTCCTTAGGTTTCAGTTAACTTTTTTGAAGTCATGGATGACTTCATCTTCATGAGTCTATGCTCCTGCATCAGGATACCTCCTAAACGAGACATTGATTTTATAATCGACAAGGTACCAAGAACATTGCTAGTTTCTAGAGATCCTCACAAAATGAGTACCCCACAGCTAAAAGACTATCAGTAAGAGTGGCTTCAGGAATAGGTATGGGAACTATGAATATACAATAGTACCTTTTGTATTGACGAATGTGCTAGCTACATTCATGTGTTTGATGAACGATGTATTCAAAGAATTTATGGATATATTCATTATAGTATTTTTGGATGACATAATGATTTACTCCAAGATAGAAGACGAACATGAATATACAGTCTGTCAGTTGTTTGTATGGATGTACACCTTATCTCTTCATATCTAAGTGGTTTTTGTCATTATTTGTGCAACAAGTTCTCTTTGAAACATGTTTCTCAATTTCAAGCACTTCAATAACCTCACTCAAGTGATTACTTGTTGTCCTAGTAGCATCCACATATCCATGGCACATCATAGATAACATATTGACACCTTCTGTATCTAGCATCCATTATGTCTCAAGATTAAATCCATCATTCTCATAAAACTTGTTGATTTTTCTAGACTTAGTAAAAACTTTATTAATATCTGGAATTCCCCTGAGAGCCAATTTTGTAAGCATGTTACTTTCATTTTTCTTCAAAAATACATCATCTTCAGAATTTTGGTCTTGTGATTCCCCTTTAGGACCCTCTTCATTAATAATATGTATACGAGGAATAAGTTTTTCTGCATTATCGTCATTAAAAATGCATGTCAAATCATCATCAAACTCAAGGTTCATCTTTTCTGCAATGTCTACCATACTCGTCTTTTTATCATCTGAGTAGTTGTTTCACCAATAGACTTCGCTGCAACACAACCAATCATCTCACCTGGAGCTACTAGGGACTACAAGAAATGAGATTCAAAATCTACCAATTGTTCTAGTTGCAAGCATATGTGGTTTTTCTTTTCATAAGTTGTTTTATTATTTTCATTGATTCAAATATGCACTCTTTACAAATAGGTAATATTTTGTTTATAATATTTGGTTCATATAGAACTAATATACAATTATTATGTTTGATTCATGCAGAATTAATACACAGTCACTCACTTCATCCTAATAGAAATAATGGAAAATGTACATGTCATACTTTGGAAAATATGAGAACCTATGCTTCTATCCCTTTTACAATTGTAGATACCAAACATACTTTGGTACGAGAAATCAGATAACACTCAAATGCTTCCATTATGTGCAGAAGCTCCAAGCTTTTATAACCTAGCATTGTACATATCCTAATGTATGCTTGTATGAATAGGCACCAATATAACAAATATCATATAAGGTGTTTTCTCATAAGTATGATTGAATTAGCATAAAACAATAGAAAACATCAATTAAAAGGTACAATAGCAAGTTTTATGTCATCCATTGTTTTTAAATACAAAAAATGACCTGATAAAGAGTTAGCTTATGTTGTAAGTCTTTATTAATTAATCCACAAATTAGATCCTATGATGTTGACTATAAGCTCAATTTAGTCCAAAGCAACTATATTCTGAACCATTACCTCAATGTAAATAACATTTTATCAGACCAAAGAATTTCATTTCAATACTAACAACGATCATGAGCTAGCATTACTTCCAAAATCATAAGCAAACTTTAGATTATCTTCACACTTGTTCTCTATATGACTAGGCACCAAAGATAAACTTCCAATAATATTCATAACTTGCCGAAGGATAATTTGTTTTATCTAAACCATTGCACAATATTTAGCTAGAGGAGATGTTTTTCAAGGTGATATACTTTTGAAATCAAAATGCTTAGGCTGGAACTGAAATAGTCAACCAATATGCCATACAAGAATTTCCAAGGGTGGAGTAATGAAGACATATCTAAAAGGTAAGAAAGAGACAATTTGTATCAATTCTATCTTAGATGCATGCATAATCAAATATAGTGATGTTTGTAGTAAGTCATCATACTCATATTTAATTGATTAAATGATTTACCAAACAAATGTTGCTTAGGTGTGCCAAGAATGAATTAAATGAAGACTTGCAACAATAGAAACCAAATGGTGACAAGGAACACTATGATCAAAATTCAGATCTATCTCAAGAAGTATAAGGTCATAATATATTCGGATATCTCATATTAGTTTGGCATCCATTCTTATCAATATACTCAGAAACATTTTATGTGCCAAGAAATTAGTACCATTTGAATTAGTCCTGAAATACAAAGTTCAACATCGCTTATGTAACTTATGTACTTACTAACATTGTCTTCTTCATGGCATTCCCAATAGTTAAAAAAGGAGAATCTGACATTGTCTTCTTCATGGAATTCACAGTAGTAAACAAAAGGAGAATCTAAGTTACTAATGGATATATTCCTAAATATACAGACATATTGTCCCATTAGTAGACAACAAAACATAAAGACATGTTTCTTTCTCTAGAGAGGTCCCAGAGCCCTAGTTTCCATCAACAATGTTCTAGTAAGCTACTTCATTTTGCACTCGGCTTCAAAGGCCATAGTTCCTACCTGAATCTTGACATGAGTCATTTTATCCTTGAGCTCCTGGATGGCATGGAATTGCTCCTGATGTCGAGATTTCTCAGCATAATTTTGCTCCCTCTAAATCAATATCACTTGATGGAGGTCCTCTGTAACCTGCTGAAAACATTCCCTCACTTCTCCTCTGAGTCAGCAAACCTGACGCTTATGAATATCCACATCATCTTTAACTCTCCTTGGTCTACATCCTAGTGATTCTAGGACATGATGTAGGAAGTAAGACTCACTCTCATCGATGGAGTCCATGTTATCAGCCTGTTTGCAGAGGGGGAAATTATCTTGGAGGCTCATGCAGCTCTGAATTTATTTCCTAAGATGAATGAAGTCAAAGATAAGTTGGTGCCTGTATATACTGCAGGAATGATTTCTCTCATCTTCCAAGTCACTCTTCTTCATGATGAAAACAATCATATTGGAATGATCTAAATATCCATCCTTATCTGCCTCAACTCTCACCCATGGCTAGATTAACGTCATCCATAATGATCTGAACAGGCTTGATGTATGTTCTACAACTCTTGCACGAGGCACATAAGACTCCATGGTTGTTATGGTTTGTACCCCCTGTAGTACAAAACCAAAATTCACAATAGGTTCCTAGGTTGGGGAGTCTAATCTAACGTACTTTGGTTCTAATTCTCTTGAATTTCAGTTCTCCCAAATCCTCTTTCCTTCATTCGCGACGCGGTTCATGATTTCCCGTACTGTCTGCATTGTGATGTCGCTTGTGTCTGCGTGGTGCATGCACCACTTCATTTATTCACCCCGTGTCGTGCATCCTCCACACGACTATTTTGGTGACAACCACGATATCCTACGATATCTGATGATCATGCCATAAGACCGACGACAAATGCCGTCAATATTTCTCTTTTTTTTGTACGTATATCCGTCGAATCTCTGACGTTACACACGGATATGAAGTCAAAAATATTTCCTTCTGATAAGTGTTGGTCGTATACTATCCCACATTGATCTATCGGATCTTTGACGTCGATAAGTCAAATATACAACGTTGTTATGTTGAATATTTGATGTTGATATGCCGGATCTTCGATGTTGATATGTCGGATATTTGACACTACGGACGACAAGGAAAAGTCAGAAATTCGATGATTAATGGATGAATGACTTCTCCATATTAGCTTTATACTCTGTCGAATTGTTGACGGGTTTTGAATTGCAGTCAAATCTCCGACGAAGTCCCACCGACGACAAAAAAAATTCAGTTGTCAAATAACAGACACGTTTCTGTTGAAGTTCAAACATTGCATCCGTTAGATTTTGGGCTCAAATTATGTTATGATTGAGTCATGTAAGGCGAGAGGTAAGACACTGCGTAGCTCACTATGCGGCTAAATTCTTATGAGGTTCTTATTTTGGGAATCACCTGCATTTAGTTTAGGCACTTGCATATCATTCATAAAAGATAAAATTACATAAACGGTGAACCGAGCCGCAACCGGTAAAATAGACTTAAACATTACTTTAATTCTACGGTAGACAGGCCACTAACCAGACAAATTCCACATTCCAAACGATAAATGATCTAATTGGGAATGGTTATTGGGGAGAATCCCTACTATCGGTACCTGGGATTTTCCAAACATCAACAACACCCTATTTCTGTGAGTATATAGAATGCAATGAATATTTATGGATGAGAGGAGAACATAATCCTTAATCGTTAATGATTAAATAAAGGATATTTTAGAGATGTGATGGAGCATTAATCATTAAATAAAAGTGAAAGGAGCCTCTTTATTACTCAAGATTTGGTATTGTATTAGATCAATTGAAAATACATTGACTAAAGTGCATGACATAAAATGGAATGGACTTAACTGTCATTTTCCAATTCTATGGAATCTGGTTCAACCAATAGAAGGCATTCTTTTGGGACAGTACATGTCCTAAGTTGGGTATTATACAACTAGGAACATGGGCCTACTCCTTGCAACTAGAGAATAATTCATTTGGATTCCTTACCACACAACCTCTCAATCTTAGATGAGTAATCTAATTGCATGGGGAAATTGAATATCGTTAGTTGGGTAGAGATGTTGGTCTGCAGAATTTTCGTTGTTTTTCATCCTTTTTCACAATCCATTTCTTATTTTTCCTATATTTTACTCCATGATTGATCATTTCTAATAATTAGAGCCTAATTTTGACAACAAGTATTTTTAATTTGCAATTAATTATATTTTTTATTATTTGAATAATAAGTTAGAAGAAATATTTATCTTGTAACTATATCTGGAAGTGTTGTAGGACTAGTCTTACTACATAATTTATGCTATAGATCCTATTGCAAAATTGCTAGAGAACCTGACCTATAGGTTGTGTTATGGAACCTACTATAAGACTTGCTACATAACCTTACCTTCAAGTTGTGTTGTAGAACCCACATCAAATAACCATGATGTTTACATTCAATTACACCAATTTTAGAATGAAGGACCTCTAGAGATAGGTTGTAGTTGATCATGTAGGAAACACATAACCATATTTTTAATGTTTGATATAACAAAAGGGGTTATATAATTGAGACGGATAAGGTCAAAATAATATATTCCATTTTAAGTTCATATATTTGTTAGAGTAGCCTGAGAATCACATATTATCAAGCATGTTGTTACCCAACTTTCCTTGATAAGATTGCTTCTAAACTTGTATAAAAAGGTGATCCCTATCCTCTTTAAGTGTGTCTCAAAGACTTGGAAAAACTCTATTATTTCATATTCATATCATTATGTTAATTTAAAAGTTGTTTTAAAATTATTTTCATATGATTTCCATATTGTTGTTTCTCTTCCAACACTTTGTTATGAGGAGTTAGGGCCCACTATAACATAATAGGTGTTGTCCTTTTATTTTTGTAGATGTTAATTTCAGTACATTATATACTATAATGTTTTTCCTTGTAGATGATTAATTTCATTCAATCATAAATTGTAATTGTTCTTCTTTTATTTATGTATATCTTAATTTCATGTTTGATAACTTCCTTTTCTTTCATAACGTTGGATTTTATTTTCATGTTCAAAGTGTGAATGCAATCCGTGATTTTTTCTTTCAATATGAGTGGTAATTGATAAAAGCATATTTAGATTAATAGTTTGTTTTTGTGATTTGATAGTTCAAAGTCAAATTCCTTCTTGTTCTATCTTATAATAGATAAACTAATACAAGATAAGAAATGTAGCCAACATAAACATTGCACGGAAACTCGCAAGTAACTCAAAACCCTAGGTTGAATTTGTTCAATTACTTTTGAAAGGGTAATTAAAGAGGTCATCATATTTTCTATTAGTTTGTTTAACATTAAGAAATATTCAAAAATATAATGTTTAATCAAACCTATTTTTTAGGAGGAAAAAATAAATTATTTATAAAAAACTTACAAAGTTTTATTTTTTAAATAATTTATTTTGTGATTTATAGTTACTCATATTATTTGAAAAAAAAAAAAAATTGTAATATAGCAGTTAAGGTTTTC
This sequence comes from Pseudotsuga menziesii, assembly GCA_001517045.1. Taxonomy (NCBI): domain Eukaryota; kingdom Viridiplantae; phylum Streptophyta; class Pinopsida; order Pinales; family Pinaceae; genus Pseudotsuga; species Pseudotsuga menziesii. The sequence goes on along the minus strand of LPNX010868815.1, from coordinate 913,679 downwards.
AACTATCCTCTACCCTTTTTGGTATATATCCTCTATCTCTTTTGGTATATGCATTAAGAAGTTAGAGGGTGTTTGAAAAAACAGGATTCATAGGAACAACTTTAGATGGTATATTTATTATCCTTCTAATTTATGCTAATGATATTGTTATTGATGGTTATGAGCCCCTATGATCTTGACAAGCAACTATAATACATCAAATATGTTTTCTATATTTGGAACTCTCCCTTTGGTTCTACCTGGATCACAACCCAATCAATCATATGGTTAAGATCATGTACATATTTCCCAAATAAAGAAACATAAAAATAATTATGATATTCAGTGATATTATGCAACGCAATTTTATATGCAAGTAGCCTTATTCTCTCAAGCACTTCAAATGGCACACAATACCTTGATGACAACTTGACACAACTTTAAATCTTCAAGGAACTCTTCCTTGGACTCACTCAGAGGTAAAAATGATCCCCAAATTGAAATTATCTTTAAACTATATTCTTATTTACATAGATTTTCTTCCTATATTTGGTTTCCTTCAAAATTTTCCATTTTTCTGCAACTCATCGCTCCATTTCATTAAGCATTTTTTTCCCAAGTACAATTCTATTCACTAGACTAGCCCAAATTACTAGTATCCTAGATTGTTTTCAATATAAAGCTTAAAATGGACTCATTCTTAATGATGCATGATTCCCATTGTTATATGAAAACTCTAGCAAGTGTATATAGTCCTCCCATTTGGATGGTTTTTCCATAACATACTTGTGGAGCATGTCTTCAATCACTTGATTTACTCTTTCAATTTTCTCATATGTTTGTGGATGGTAGGAAATGCTAAAATTCAACTATGTACCCAAATATGCAAAAAATATTTTCCAAAAGTTAGATGTAAACTTGCTATATCTGTCAGATACAATTGCTTTGGGTAAACTGTAATATTTGAATATTTCTTTAATAAATATTCATGTTATCTCATCAACCTTATGAGTGGATTTAACAAGAATAAAATATGTTTCCTAAGATAAATTTTCAACTACGTCAACCATGATAGAATCATTCTTTCTTGAATTTGTTGGTAATCGAGTAATAAAATCGATTGTTACCTCTTCCTATTTCCATTCGAAAATTTTAAATTGATGTAAAAAACCTATTGGGTGTTGATGTTCAACCTTAACTTTCTAGCATTTCATGTCTAGAAATATATTCATCGACATCCTTTTCCATAACCTCATGCAATTAACTCACTTTGGGAAAAAATATATTTATTTTTTTAATATATTCCAAACCCTCAAAGTGATGAAACCCCTTCAATGATTTCTTGGCAAACTCATCAATCAATTCGCGTTGCAAGTTATTGCGACATTCTCTTTTTCGGGCCTTAGATAATTTTCAAGCCTCTATCCCCTAAGGTAAGGTGGTAATTTATATGACATTTTTTTAATGGTCATTTAAAGGGAATGAAAATTGTGGAGATGAATTTTAAGACTAAGATAACAGTATCCAAGTTTCAATAATTTTATTTTTTGTCATAAATGTTTGTCCACTAATTTTCCCTCACGCTTGTACACTAAGTCTGAGGTTTTCAATATCTCATCATCACGTTTCATTAAGTTTCTAAACTCCAAAAATGCATTTGAATTTTAAATGATAAGATGATTTAAATGAATAAAAACCCAAAAAAACATAAAGCAAAATAAACTAATAAAAACTTTTAAAAGGAGGTAATAAGGAGAATGTATATCTAGAAAGAAATAAACTACATTACTTTTTCCTCATGTTTTTTTAATCACTCGTCTTTTTTCATTGGGAAAAAACAGACTTAGAGCTGTGTCAAAATACAGCAAAGCTTTTACATGAAATTCTAGTCTCGTCAGCATTATCAAAATTCTATCACTCGTACCTTCCACAAGAACAAGAATTGAATCTTGAAAAGAGAAAAAAGAATCGATAAATCCGAAATGAGTCACCAGAACTCAAATAATTTCGCTAAAACTCAAATATTTTCACCGATGCAGAACGGCGAACACAATCCTTTTCTTCTTTGAACAATCAGCCCATACTTCACAAGTTTCTTTAGATAATAATATATTATTCCCCTGAAAATTATGAGCAAATGAGTCGTAACATTGTATTCATCTTTGTCAAAAGTATGCAAAGTTTTTAAATTCGAGTATTCTCACTCAATCCTTTTAATATATATATATGAAGAGTAATTGAAAGATATTTATGTGATAAAAACAATTTCAAAACAGGACATTCCATTTAAATTTGAGTGTAGTAATTGATTGGTATTTGTGATAAAAAACATAAGAATTGGTTCTCATGATTCTAATGTGTAGTCATGATGTATGATTTCACCCTCAAATGTGTTTTTATCATGGGAGGCGGAGACGCCTCCACAGCCAGGGAGGTATTATGGCACAAGAACGTCAAGAAAGCAGTGATGCATGACATCGATAAGGTATAACTGCTCGTCTCCATTAATTTATGGTTTTATTGTTTTTATTTTGAATTTCTATGGAGTTAAATAAAACGTTTATTTTAGGATGTTGTTGATTTTTGCGGAAAATACCTTGTTGTGAAAAGAGAATCCTTCCAGTGCTGAGTATCATTATCAATGATGCTAGGTAACAAATTTTTAATGCATCATTTTCTCAAACTATACTTTATACTTCTTAGGTTCCTTATAAATTTTTTCTGAGCTCGAGAACAGAGATGAACGATTGGACGTCATAATAGGAGACCTCGCAGATCCTATGAAGGAGGTCCTTGTTATAAATTATACACAAAATCTTTAATACCCAAAAAAAAACGGAGTAAGCTAGCTGTGGAGCAATCCTTCCTCATTGGACTGAGGAGGAGCAAAGTTAGCGTTGACTTTGCTCCTCCTCCATCCGATGGAGGGAGTTTTGCTCCACAGCTAGCTCACTCCAAAAAAACCATTATCTTACAACATTAAGGTTACCCAGTTACCCGTTTTCAAGTTAAAAGTGGTTTGAGAAACCTTTTAAAATTATTTTAAATACTTTCCATCCGCAATTGATTTTTTTATGGTTAATATAATGCTATTTAAAACATGTACAAAATTTTCAATCCTAACTAGGACCCTTCTGGCGTCAGCTAAAAAGTGCTTTGTATCGCGAAAAAAATATGTGTAGACCTGCTTTTTATACACATTCCTGCATAGAATTGAGCTCATGCCTGCAATATGTTTGCAACACTGCAACTTATCACAGTTGTGAGTATGTGAGCATGTCAGTTGTGAGTATGTGACCATGTCTAATAGTGTTATTCTGCATGAGATTATAGTTCTAAACAGTCCATTCATCTGGTTAAGGGAAACCATGCCATTTTTCAAATCATCATTGCTTCTCTTCAACTCTGCTAGACTTTGTTTCAAATTCACTATATCATCTTTGCTAAGAGCGAATGACTTACTCTTCATAAATTTCAATATTATTATACAATCTCTGTGCAGCTTCGTCCACCATTCCCAATTCTAGTAATACTGCAGAGGTTCCCTTCGATTCCCTTTTCTCCATTTCTTCCTTCATCCCGTGCTTTCCATTCAAGAAAGTTGAACTCCAAAATCAGGACTGAGCCATATTATTGTTCGCAAGAAGTGGAAACCATTGTTTTGTGGGTTCAAACGATAAGGCAGCCACAACTGCGTTGCAGACACGGTGGTCACCCTACAGGTATTCCTTACTTTTCCAAATCCACCCCCACTGTTGTAGCTTGCACCTGCAAAGTGTTGTCCCATTCGCTTCAATAATGATTTTCATTTCTCCAATTCATATCTCTCCTCTGCCTAGATGTTCATTGCACTCAAGCAGTTCCCCATGGGCTCTGGGCTCTCCAAATTTGAATCTCAGTGGTACTCTTCGCTCCGTCCAAGTAGTGGATTGCAATGTGAAGGAACTATTGGAAATGGGAAATTCTAGAGATCTGATTCTTTACCACATTGCATACATCAAGGAGATTGATTGTGTCCTCTAGATACATGTTTACCCACTTACTACACTCTTTATGTAAATAAGTGAATAAAAAATCTGTCGAATATGCAGGGGAAAGAGCTCTTCTACATGAGAATACGTAGACAAATAGATGACATCCAAAACTTGTTGTAGCCACCGCGCCCTCAGATAGGAACATTTCTCATCTGAGAAAAACAAGTGTTGCAGATCAGTTACCAAGCAGTTCTCAAAAGCGATAAGAAGATCGGGATGAATAGAAGTTTCACAGGGGTGTACAGTAGAGGCAGAGTATCTAAAATTGAAGGAAATTGGGGAAGAGAATCCATGAACGACAACCAACACTGAATAAAATGAAGATAATAAAGGTTCGACCATCTTTGCTTTTTAGGATTTTGTGCTTCAAAGGATCGATGGATTTTATTTCGTTCATTGGAACATAAAGCTATGAGATTTATATAAAGTAGAATCCATACAGAGAATCATAAAAGTGACGAGGAAAACATGAAATATTGCAATGATCTTCAAAAGAATTTGTACACAATCACATGCAGACTAGTTGTTCTTTATGGGGTTTCTGAGACTGTCAACTATAGGCAAGGGAACAAATAAAGCTGCCTCATTGGAATCTATCACTGTCTGTTCCATACCTCATTTATTAATACTTCTGAAGCTGGCTCTTTGGAATCTCTATTCATATCTCATTCATTCGAATTATTGTTGTTGTGCATGGAAAATGACAAACGGAGAGGCTCGTCGACTTTTGAACTACAAGGCTATTAGTTTTCCATGCGAAAAACATGCACAGGTCTGGCAGAGATTGAATCTCAATTCATGACAACTGCCATTCCACCCATACATTGATTCTCTAGTGTACAATATATAAATAATAATAAAACTCGTATATTCTCAATAGCATGTTGAAAAGATAGCCATTCCACCCATGCATCGATTCTCGAGTGTAGTATATATATAAACAAATCCTAGCAGCAATGCTACATATTCCATTCTTTTAGGATTGTAAAACTTGGAATATATATCAATATTCTTTGATTAGTAAAACTGGAAAAGTAAAGTTGAAACAGAATTTACCTTTTAACTGTAACAAAATATTTTGTAGGACATGTTGTGTTGGATGGATGTTTGTCAAATCCTCAAGAAAAGACGTTCAAATATAAGTTCAGTTACAAGAAAGGGAAGAGAAACAATTTGCATCAAAATATAATAATATGAAGCGTGAGAAGAAGAAGAGAATTTGCAGTGAAGATAAATGGGTGTCTGAAATTTGTGAATTCAAAAAGAAAAAAAGTAACTTACACTTGAAAACTTGTCTTAACGTGTTGTATATGGATGAGAATTCCTCCGTGTTCCTTAAGACGCCAGCTAGTCCACCTGTCACATTTCATATAGAGGGATATCAATAGTTGAATTAAGAATTAGCTAATTGGAACAGTCATGGTGGATGCTAACAGATTAAGCAAAGCGTAAATAATTCTTGCCAAAATGGGATGGAATATGTTTCATGCAAACATTCTCCCAGGGCTTATAGATATTTATACTGAATTTTTTTTCTAGAAAGTCCAAGGCGATTCTGCGGATTTGATTTTAAATTTAAATTTAAAGAAAAAATTGTCGAAATCAAGAAGCTTCTAAAAAAATCGACAATATTGCAACCAATCAGCCATAGATTATGCAATTTCATTAGATTTTCAAACTCAAGAGGAACAACTTCAGTGAGAGGAATAGTAGGCCAATTTAAGTTGTATAATATTCAGAACAAGACTTAAACATTTAAGGGTCAACCAGTTGAAAAGATAAGTAGCACTTTTCCTGGAATTAAAATTAATAAGAGAGTGAGAATGAGCACCAACTTTTGAACAATGGCTTCATTTGGCCCCTACCTTTAGTACCATCATACCATCTCTCACCCCTTTCTTTCATACCATATTGAAAGAAAATTCAAGCCCTCCCAACTACCCCTGAACCAATCGATGGTGAAATAATAGATAGGTAGTGCAACCAATGCAGCGTGCATCCCTCTCCCACCTGAGTGGTAGCTCATGCTCTGACCGGTATCTGTTGAGACTCACTTTTCAAAATTAGTTCACTAGTTGACCTACCAAATCAAACAATCGTAACTAAAAAAGTGTCCTAGATCACCAGATGTGGATCACCTCGGATGAATTTGTTTTCTCACCAATAATAATGGGTTTGTAAAGGGAGAATATAGCGAAACCACTATCCATTCCCATAACTAAAGCGCTCATCCATCTACATGCAAGAACAAAGGATGTACACCAAGCATATGTAACACGTCTTAGCTGTCAAGATAATAGATTGGCAAACAAACAATCATCCATGGTCATGCAGCAAATCAACGCTTTAAAACATTCCACTGATCAAATATGGTAAGTCTATTCTATAAGGTTATAGACCGTTTTCGTGCTCCAGATGGTCCTCTAACACTGACTGAGAGTTCAAAATCCTTCCCGTGCCCAAGGACAAAATAAGATTCATAGAAGAAAAATGCTTACAGCCTAAAATTAGAAGATGTTTCTCTTTGGAATCTTTTGCACCCAGTTTGTCTAAAAATATTTTAATATATAATTAAGACCTTAGTTTACCTACTTTATTTTGTAAATAGTCCATGATATCAGTTTACCTAACCGTTTGCAAACATTGCATTTCTTTAATATGAAAGAAGAGCCAAGATCCCACTAAAGGGAAGTTAACTCCCACTAATAAGTATCTTTATTGCTTTTAGACAATTTAAGAAATTATATACATTCTGTAATTAATCTGTCCAAAATGTTTTGTAAATGGGAGCAAATAAAAAAGGAGAAATTATAGATGGTTCTTGGTTTGTTATATATGTTAGCAATCTGAATTAAGTTGTTTAAAATCCTTTAATGGAATTCAAAAATAACTTAGTTTAATATTTAACCTTGTTGGGTGTTATAATGCCTAGATTAATTCACCTAATATGTAATTATCGACCGAGGTTGGTAGGCTTCGAGTTGCTACAAAATATATGTGAAGGTAGAGGGTGTCGTGTAAATATTTTAACAAACAAAAGATCGAAAGATCTTTCAAAATGAAAAACCGAGTCAAACTCCTAAGAATGCAATTATTAATATAATTGAACCAAGACAAAACATCAAACTAAAATAAGATCAAGCTATATTACTTTATTTAACAAATGAGAATACAATCACTACTTTTTATGACAAAGTCTATTTAGTGACTTCAAAAACTAACTAAGCAAAGAAAGTGTATATTTGTAAATGCAAGTACAACAACTAAATAATTTATAAGCAAATAACTCCTAACTAAAAAGGATACTATCAACAACTACTTAAAAGGCTCTGATGCAAAAAAACTTATATAAGTGAATGGAAAATTAAGAGAAACAAGTACAAAAACTTAATAAAGAAAACTGAATAAGAGAAGCAAGTATAAAACTTAATAAAGAACTGAATTCTATCCTACAAGTCTCTGTTGGTAATCACACAGTGAAAAATGAAACTATTCCTAAATATAACACTACTAATCCTAAGTTTTACATGCAAATAGATAAATTAATCCAAAAGCATAATTATAAAACAATACAATAGTAAGAAGAATCAGAAACAAATAAAAGAAACAAAACATACCCTAACTCAAAAGAATATTCAAAGGGAAAAGAGGTAGAGAAAAGAATAAAACTTTAACAATCAAACTTATAGTCTAAATAATAAATAAAACTGTTATCTAACTATTACAGTCAAAGCATATATCAAATACTAAAGAAATAGAACTTCAAACAATTTTAAAACACATTAAAAACACTAAAAACAAATCTGTGGGCTGAATGACAGACTGAACTACAAGTCTACAAAACAAACTAGAAAACAGACTAGAAGGAAGGTCAGAATGACAGGTTGAACAGACTGTCTGAATGACAGACTGTATAAAGAAAACAGTATAAAATAACCTTAATGATCTACTTCTCAGCTGATTTTATGCATATGAAGATGCAATGCATAAAGAACAGTAAATAAACCTATTTAACCATCAAATTTAGCAGTAAAATAAACTTAAACAAATTCATGAACATCAAGAATCATTGCTTATTAATAAACAAACTGAAATTCAAATTGCATAATCTTATAACAAAAAAGAAATAAACAGAACTTAGCATATTTAAATTGATAAAAACAATCTACTCTATCTTCTTATAAACAAAACTAAACAATAAGCTGGAAATGAAATGACAGAAACAAATGGAAAACAACTATGCGCGCAATCTAGATATTTAATTATGGAAATAAAATGCATTGTATAAAGCAAATGAAACAAACATTTACAGTAACTTAATGAAATAAACAAACTAAAAATCAAAATTGAATTAGCTGCAAAGAAAAATAATGAAAACAAGAAAAGAAAACCTCTGGTTGATGAGGGGCCCTCTTAGCAATCAGGGGTGACTCCGGGCTAGTGCTTACACAAACAAAATCATGAACAACAGAATGTAGAACTTCTATTAAAAATACTGAACAATATTACAACATTCTTCTCTCAGAAAACTGACTGTCTAGCTAATGAAAATGATCCACCACCCAACACTCACCCAGAGGCTTGTATTTATATTGTTTACAAGAGATGAGCAAGTCGACCCTTTAGTGGTCTACTACTCTCTAAATTTAGTCAATCATAAAGGCTATTAACAAATCAAATCCCAGTGCACATGTATCTTCCTTCTCTTTCGCGAGTCTGGTTCTCTTCATCGTGATATGGCATGCGGGCTCCTTCCTTATCGTGGATGATGGAATGGTGTCAAGCAAAGGCAGCATACATGGTAGGTCCTCTAGAATGGAGACATTCCACCCTTTAAACACGTGGGAATTAGGTAGGTTACAAATTTGTTCCATCGTTTAATACATGAGATTGGTTATTAACAGCGCGCAGACTGATTAGTGATCTGGACGAAAAGCTGGATAGCGAGCTGGAAGGTGAGCTACATCGTGAGCTAGACAGCGAGCCAGATCGTGAGCTAGATAGCGAGCTGGATCATGAGATGGACAACGAGCTGCGTCGTAAGTTGGATGCATTGTCTGTTTGTTTGTTTGTTTACATACTTGTTATTAATTCACCCAAATAGACTATATAACCTGCAAACGAATATACACATTAAGTAACATATCACATATGCTTTAAATAATGTTAATTTAAATCAATAAAATCATAAAATGACAATAATAAATGGATTATATATAAACCTTTAATTGATTCATACCTTGGGCTAAATGGTGATTTGTGTGGTAGAAAATACATAAAAAGATAACAAAACATATGTTTAAATGAGTAATTTAATTGCCAAAAATAATAATAAATCTGGGCTCAACAAACCTTGTATCTAGTTAGGGTTTCAATATTTATTATTTATTAGGGTTTCAAATATTTATTATTTAGAAGACCATTAAAGGTTATAACTACCACTGAAATGCATAGACTAAATTTGTGTTCTTAGCATGAGAATTCCAAATAAACTTAATCCAAGACTTTTAAACCTGGAATGTTTGGCTCCTCATTTTTGTTCTTATCATGAGAATTCCAAGTAAACTTAATACAAGAATTTTAAACCCGGAGTGTTTGGCTGCTCATGCACTGAAGTTAGTTAGTTGGTCAATCCATATGTACATTTATAAGAATCAACAATTTCATGTGCAATATAGTAAACAATAACGGCCAATATTAAACTCGTGGTAGACCCAATAATGTGACATGAAAAATCCATTCAAGAAATCCATTAAGTACATATATGAACTACTTAAGGAAATAATATCTAAAAGAAAAAATCAAGTATTTTTCTAGGAACCAAATACCTTTCTCCCTGAGAAAGAATAAAACAAGAAATATATTGAAATGACATGATGACATGGATTGCTATGAATTTCTAAGGATTAAAGTTGAGGGATATAAAAGACTTAGAACACGACCAGTTAATTAAAACACATTAAACTATTTCCATCATAAAACCATAAGATTGCATCAAGAGAAAGATAAACACTCTTTGAACTTTGCCCAGGACAAAAACGTTAACTGAGCAAAATAAAAAAATTAATAATTACTTAAACATACTAATATGTCAAGTTTACACTAGGAAGAAAAATCACGATTTGGGTGGTCTCCACAAGTTTTTCCAAGCTCCATGGAAATAACAAATTTTGAAACTGTAAGAAAAACTAGTGAAGGAAAGGGAAAAACAACTTCGAAATACATCCCCAAGACAAAACTCTAAACCATGTATGACATGTAAATACTGGGTATAAATAATTACATGGAAAATAGGCTGGGAACTGAATTCCCAAGACTTGATTTTCTAATAACCAATAGAAAAAGGACCTATCTATTTAGGCAACCTTTGTATTGAAATCCTCAACTAAGAGAAATTATGTAATTGTAATCATTAACTATCTATTTTTTACAGTGATGAACACAGATCAGATGTCGTAATTAATTAAGCAGGTTATTCAAACTTATTTATTTATGCTTAAGTCTAGGCCACTGGTATGGCAGGGAGTCGTTAGCCTCAACCAACTCTATTGAGAAAGAGCATTGGAAAAGTAAGTTTATCCAAATGAGAAATACAATCACCCAGATAACTAAGCAGGGTTGTGGTTTTAAATAATTTCCCATCAACAACACCTGAACCTTACAACAACAGTAAAAATGACAACGCTCAATGTAATACCATCATATGTTGTTGAAATTAAATAAAACAATAATAAGACCCCAATTTATGTTTAGAGGAAATGACTAGAAGGGATCCTTGATTTGATATCGTAGCCTGACAAAGATTGTTGTTTATGCAGAAAACCTTAATATTCTCGATTCAAGAAAACTATACATAAATGAGTAGAATTACACTCGACAAAGTTGAACTACTATAATATATCACTTATTAGTATAAGCACTGATTAATATCTTAGAAAGGATATCAGAAGGCAGTACCCTGGTTTCTTATTTTTGTTTGTGCTTGTTGTCGTAAGAGCCATCATAAAAGTATTACGTGGGCAAGTATGCAAGGGAGTACTAGACTAGTGAGCTTCCTCTATTCTATTATATGGAGTGAAGATATCCAATAGAGTCTATTTGTGATGTTCAATTTGACTTATTTTTTCTATATTCCAATTTGTCTATTTATCCTTACCTTAATAAAGCAATTATGAATCATCTGTCTCCGCACTGACTGGTAAGAATTAAGTGCACTGCGTACTCTAGCCAACCCATTATGCGGATTTTCCTATTAACTGTCCATAACGAAGCTAATAAGTATGTTGTCTTCCCTGGAATATAAATATAATGATTGTATTTCTAAGGAGACGGGTGTCTAGATCACAGGAGGTGCCCTTTCCTTTCCCTTTAGGAGGGTGAATTCGAAGCTCCCTAAATTAAGAGTGTTTGCAGTATAAGCCTTCCTTGCTTGAGCATGAGGCAGTAGGAATTTATAGTTAGGCAAGATATCTAATTCCATCGTTCTGTCCGATATCAGTATGGTTTTAGGAGAAGTTACCCCCTCACTAGATAGGAATAGAACTGGAGATTCAGAATTGGACACTACCCGTGAGCTTCCAATTTGGGTTTTTTAGATAGAATGAATCCTCATCGATTTATATATGATCAGTACCTTTATATATGATGTTATTTCTTTATGCTACTTTTAGAATCCTGCTTACTATATTGGATTAATTCAAATGGGTGGAGGGCACAAGAACAACTAGTAGCAATTGGATCATCAGAACTTCATTTCCTTTTTTATTTATGCCAGACTTTTTAGATCTTTATTAGCTTGAGGAACGTAGTAGCAATGGTTTTCAACGTAATGCCAACATATTATGACAACGATCAATGTAATTCCATCATATGTTGTTGAAATTAAATAAATAAAACAATAATAAGACCCCAATTTCTATCCATAGGAAATGACTAGAAGGGATCCTTGATTTGAAACCTTAGCCTCACAAAAATTGTTGTTTATGCATAAAATATTAATATTCTTGATTCAACAAAACTTTACATAAATGGGTAGAATTACACTCGAGGAAAAACTATTTCCATCACTTGAACTTTGCATGTTAAGAAGTATAAACCCTGTCATCTTAATCATCTGACTGTGAATGTAAGAAAAACGTGAATTCAGTCGAAAATACGTCCACAAATAGTGAAGTAAAACAATGAAGCAACAAATATAAATTCAAAAAAATAAACATTACTCTACCTTCGGGAAGAATTAGTGAATAACTTGCAGGATGCCAAAATTTAATTGTGTGTCCACATGAGGCATAACCTAAATGCTAACTGCCTGCCCTAGCCAGCAGCTGAGTTAACTAATCGCTCAAAATTTGTGGAAGCAAGTAAACCACGAATGAACTATTCAAGAGTCGGCCTTGGAGCGGATGGAAGAGATCAAGATCTCCTTTTCTCGAGAAGAAGGGAGAGTAGTGAATAAAATAAAGGTTAAATGGTAAAAACTTAACAAAAGCATTAATTCCTAAGATGGTACATGATAGCCTAGTACTTTCGACACTTAGCATGATGCATTAATGTCTCGATCTTCTTGGCATCTCGCTGAAGGGATAAAGGTTACCAAATCATGCACTGCATGCATGCACCTCGACTGTCGGTACTAAACCATTGTCAGGCGTCGCAAAAGTGAGCAGGTTGTCAGGCGAGCCTGTGTGTATTGTCAAAAGTGTCAGACAAGAAGAAATGAAAAAGGTAAATCTACAATAAGGTGGATGAAAAAAATATAGGACTACTACTTAATTTATTTGCAAAACTATAGCATAAAAAACTACAAATAAAATAGCGTGAAAGTCAAAAACCTGTCGAATACATAATTCCCTGCTTGCATGGAATAATAATAATAATAAAGAACTTGGATATTCTCAATAGCATGTTGAAAAGACATTCATTATTTTTTTTGGATAATCGAAGTGTACAGTGTAACACTCTGGTCACCGTATTCGCGTCCACACACGGTAGGATGTTTGGAACAAAATGATTAGTTTTTGCTTACACCAGCTCATCATCAGATATTGGGACACAAAGTCCCAAACCTATGTCATCTATAAAGACAAATAGAAAGCAAGATAAATCAAAATTTAAATAATCCCCCCACAAATTGATACAAACTATAACAAAAACATTTAAAATGTGAAAAATTTGAACCTGCCTCCTAAATTAATTCACCTAAGTGAGTCATATATATCCCCTGTCGAAGACATAACAAACGACTTGTCATATTCATATCTATATTTTTTTAAATATAAAACTAAATTATTTTACAGCTTTGCACTTATCTTGAAAAGTAATATTGATTCGTTTTAATATTCATTGAAGTATAGTAGTTTAATCCGAAATGTTGATGTAGTGGTTTAATACGAAATGTTGATGTATTAAATACAGATGCAATGAATCTAAAAGACTTTAATACCACTTGTTTATACTTGTCAAAATTTATGAACTCAAAGTAAATGAATCATACAAGCGTTGAATGATCATTGTACATTAAGAAAATTTCATATGTACAACAAATCTTATATGCTTTTCCATTTGAGATTTTCCATCTTATATGAGTGATGACAATGAGAATCTTTTACTTTTGTGATTTTTTATGAGACAAAAAGATTATAAGTCGCACTTCAACTTTCAAAAGTGGAATTTAAGGTCTTATCATGAAAAAGATGCATAGTTATGGTAATTTTGGTCAAAATGATTTAGTGAAGAAACCTTTTTCTTTATTTAATAAAATAATTAAAAAATATTTTGATTCGAGAGTTTTCCATGTCATTTTTTGCATGCTTTCAAAAGGTTCTTTCAATTTGTAACTTGCAAAATTTAAGATATTAATTACTAAACAAAATGCTTCTATTAATTTTGATGCTTTTACACAAAGAAAAGGTATAAGTTGTGTTTACTTCGAGGGGTAAGCATTAGAGTTATCTAAACCTCGAACCTCCACACAAATTCAATTTGAAGCTAAAACAAGGTGATGGGTGACAATTAATAGTTTCACTATAAATTTCTATAATGTTGAAAATAACAAAAACTCCTTTCCTTCCTTCTATACATCCATCCTGTAATAATCCACTACATCTTTTGAAAACATGATAATTACTTATAATGTGTGTGCATGTGCTCCTCAATGAACCCATCACTAAACTCATTGGACTGATCATTTGGTCATAAAACATTATTATTCCTACCTCGTGTTATAGGGTACCATTATTACTTAAATGCTTTTGTAAGATGTAAATAAAATTTGTGGGAACTTTGATCCTTTTGTCTAAAATTTCAATCATACTCAAGAATCTATAATTTAATCTATATCAAATAGAATTAATATCACTTGTGATTGAACAATTTGATCGAACATAACCTTGTTGACCCAAAATACTATTCATACTAATTTTCTTCCTAAAGAAAATTATAAATGATATATTACATTATTGTACATTGATATCTTATGGCCCATTTAAATGTAATTGAAGTAATAAAGAACTTATTATAATGAAGAATGCCATTTTAGAATTTCGAAATAATATATTGCATTATTGTACATTGCTATCTGATGGTCCATTCAAATGTAATTAATGTAATAAAGAACTTAGTATAATAAAGAATGCCATTTTAGAAATTCAAAATTGTGTAATGAAGTATTGTTACATTACATTCAGATCAAGTTAGTATTATAGTCATAGATCATGGATTAATTTGTATGTTGATTGGGATTTACACAAGTGTTGGTATTGAATCCTAACCAAGTAAAAGCTCAAGTGGGGAGAAGGTTCACTTGAAGAGTACAATCTTGATATTGGTTCAAGATGTGGATTTTGAATACAAGTAATGGAGTCCTAAAAATAAGGAAACATGTTATAATAGGAAGCAATGTTTTGGTGGGCCTTTTGGATATGAAAAGCATGTTGGAAGCACTATATAAGGAACACAAGAAGAAAGAAGAAATCCCAAGTCAAGGTAAAGGAGAAGGAGGTGGTACTAACCATCCTCAAAATCCTCCATCTCTATGCTCTCCTTTTCTAGTTCCTCTTCAATTCCACATAAGAAACAACTAGAGAAATTTTATTGTAACTTGTTTATGCCCTAGCTGAAATTAGATATGAAATTTGATTTTCCCATGTATGATGGAGAGCTTAAGATAGAGAAATTGGATAATTGGATCAAGAAAATTGGAGTATATTGTAGTGCTCAAAATATTGTGGATGAAGAAGCAAAATTCCAATTAGCTACTCTTCGATTGGGAGGTGTTATCAACCCAAATGGCACTTCTCTGTTCGAGTGCCGAAATTATTTATGTTGGTACACAAAAGGACAAATTATGATTGAAGTTTCCAAAACACTATAGATGGGCATGACCTGGGATGCATTACCCTCAAACCAGCTTGATATATATTTTTTCTAAGTGTTGAGTTGCATACATGACTATCTGCATTGCAACTCGCATACGTACGTGACTATCTGCATTGCAACTCGCGTATCATATGCGAGTATTTGCATTGCAACCCACGTACACCAACGTACGTGGGTTTCCTTCGAGAAACTCGCGTGTCATACGCGGGTTGCCTATATTAATAGTCACGTACACCTTGGTTTGAATTTAAAAAATATAAAATGCGATTAGATGAGATTAGTTGGGCCCTAATCCATAACTATCCCAATTGTCTCAACTATCCCAACCTTCGAAACCACTCTATTTCCCAAAGTATAAATAGAGGCCTTGGGGTGGGGACTAATCAATCAGTTTTGGAGAGCAAAGTTATGCTAGTGGCATATCTTCAGAAATCTTGGAGCAACAGAACTCAGAGTCCTTTGGTTGCAGAGGAGTCCTTGTCTCGAAAGCTGGGTTGTACTCTTATCTCATTCATCGATTGTTAATAAAGATAATTCTTCTTCCAATCTTGTATTGATTCTATTTCATGTATTTTGGTTAATGAATGTATTTGATTATATGTTTGATATACTGTTCATATAACCTATGATATATCTATGCATGAGATATTATTTGAAGTATTTTCTCTTTGCAGGTGAAAGGGATGCATCCCTGGAAGCTTTGGAGAGAAGAGGAATGGGAGAAGATCAAGCTTGGATCAACCGTCGGTAATCGGGTAAGTCAATACTTTCTTCCTATTCCCTTTCCATTCTTTGGTAAAGCTAATTGTTTGCAAGTTAGTATTAAGTTGGTAACCCCAAACCCTAGGTTACAAGGGTGCTTTATCCTGAAAAACAGGAGGAACATCATTAATTTTGTGGGAGAGTAAGGGTAAAGAAGGTAAAGCAATATATTCCTGGTATGAACTCATAGATGCATTAAAGAAGCAATTGTATCCCTTAGGATATATGTAATCAATAATAATGGATTGACAACATTTAAGGAAAAATAAGGGATTAAATGCATAAGATGTTGGACCTCAAGTGATACTGAGGGGGGGGGGGTGAATATGTATCATACAAAGTATGTAATATATTATATACCAATTTTTATTTCATAAAACATGCACCAATATCAAATCACTTAACATATATATATATATAAAGAGAGAGAGAGAATATTTGATTACATAAATTGTTGAGAGACACCAATCTCCAGTACAAGTGTGAGCACCCACTCACATATTTGCTGACACAAGTCAGACAGTAACACCAATCCCTTGCAAGCTCCATCTTGTTGTTTTGCAGGAACCAACCTGTGGAAGACCCCAATCTTATATCATTTCCTTGTCTTACCTCCCAGATACAAATTTGTTATTGTAAACCTTGATCACAATCCACTTTGCACTTTCTAATATGTTAAATCCTCTATTATGTCTTTTTGTTAGTGTGTTTTTCCACAAACATCCTTAGCACTTCTGCCACACATACTACTCTACTACAACTACATATATTTTGTGCAACAAGATTTGTGGATCTGATGCACACTTATATTCGTGCACTCATATTTTCACACAAAGAATCCTCATCTTCTAAACCCCAGAAAAATTATCTTCTTACCTAGAATTTACACACTTATCATACCTCCATATCTGCTTGGATGGATGCACAAAATAGATAGATCACTTTCTTTATTTATATGAGCGTTGGATCATTCCTTGGATCAAATCAATACTTTATGCCCGAAGGAAAACTTAACATATGCCATCAATAACAACTTTATAGGATGATATACATCAATGACAACTTTATTAACCGACATAAAATTTTGACATCAATGACAACCTTATTCCTAACAATATCCCCATTAGGTATTGATGTCAACACCAAAGAAAACTGAGCTCCATGATTATGAACTCCTTATAAAAAAATTGTACTCCCCTATCATTCAATATTCTATAATTTTCTCCCCATTTGACATCAATGGAAAGGGGTTATATGCAAACATGTATGAACACAGTGTATCCCCCCTACACAATTTCAAGTTCTCCCCCTTAATTTGTGCAGTAGAATGTCCTGTATCAAAAATGATATTTTCTGCCTGCTTTTTTGCTTGTATTGTTATTGCAAACTTATGTAGATATTATTGTGCAGTTGCAAGCTTCTCCTTCATTTCTTCTTCTTTGGAAAAAAATACTTCTTCCACCTACTCACTAGTAGACGAATTTAGGGTTTTCTACATTCATCAGCAGCTTCCTTAACTTCCCCTTGACATGTGCAAATTGTTCTGTGATTCGAAAATATTGATCTTGTAATGGTTCAATCATGTTGGATATCTTATGTCAATCATCCCGAATATTTCTTACTTCATGCTATTGTTTCCTATCTTATCCCATTTTTCCCATATTTTCCACAACTGGTAAACTAGTCAAGCTATCATGCATCTTTTCTTTGACTCTTGCACAATTTAAAGCCTTTGATCTATTTCCTTCAATTGCTCAACCGTGACCAACTTTCCCCATAACTGAGCACTTTCTTCAAGTAAATTTTCACACTTTATCTCCAAGGTCCTAATATTTCTAATCATAATATTCATCCTTTCTTGCCTGTATTAACACTTTGCTCTGACCTATGGAGGAGTCCTTAGTAGTTTTTTAACTGCAAGCTCCTCGATCTTACCGCACTGGCCTTGAATGGATTACCTATATTAAACACTTTTTCTTTTGGAGGAGTGTCTTTGTCTATTTGAATTTTGGAAGCAAGTTGGATACTTGTTTATCTTCCTTGTACAATTTTAAATTCTTCCACAACATTTATTCGACTTCGTTCTTCATCCTATCACTTTTTATAACTTCTTGTTTTGCTTCCTTTCTAGCTTTGATGTATTTTGTGTAGTATTTTCTTTCTTTATTCACATATTTAGACATTCCTCTTGTAATATTTTCTTTTCCTCTTAGATTTTATACCAATCAACTGTGAGAGACTCATGTCACTCTCGAATTTCCTGGGTAAATGATGTATATAATGCATGCATCTTGTGTTAAGTTTATATGTTGTTACAACTTAATTTCTAAATTTATGAGCATTTAATACATTTTCATAGTAACAACATAAAGATGTTCTCTAAAAGAAACAAAATGATAAGGTACATAACAATTTATCCTTGAAAACCCACAAGGGGAAGAAAAATTAGCAAACATTCCTCAATATAGATTACCAGAGTACAATGCCCAAAGAAAAATATCACATAAGAGAGAGATACCAAACCCTAGCATAAGAGCCAAAAAATACTTCTACTCCTCCTTCATTATCCTTCCTCTTTCTCTCTCTTACACAATCCTTGAGTGAGTTGTGTCTAAATGAGGGAGGGCGCCTCTTTATTTATGCTTAACTTTGAATTGATGATGCAAGGTAAGAGCTAGTTGGCCTTGTTGATCCAAATAAGTAGAAATCGTTGATTAAAATCTTCTTTCGTGAGATCAATTCTGCAATTCAGATTTCCTCAAATATGTTTCTGCAACTCTCTCCTTCCGAAATTTCCTTTCTTCAACTATGTGGCCATAATAATCGTTCCACAATTGCGGATTACAGATTGTGGGTCAGATTCTCAACTTTTCCTTGAACTACTTCCAGAATTCATCTCCCACAACTTTTCTTCTGCAATTAAATTTAAGTGGTTTTAACAAGCTTGCACCTTTACATTTGTAGAAACTATTTTCGATCGTTGATCTCTTGCAGTTTCTTCTTTATCTGTTGATCTGAGATCAAGTGAAGATCTTCCACTTAACTTTGCAGATCTATTATCTCCTATACACTTTTATCCTATAGAATTCATCCACAACCGTATGTCTGTCTAAGTCACGGGTTTTTAAATTAGGCTATTATAGTTGAATTGATCTGTGAAACTATCAATTTCCTTTCGATTGCATTCGCATGAATACATCTCTTCCTTCATTGTTTCTCTAAACATTTCTATCAATACCGAATATTCATACACACATAGAATTTAAACATGTTTCTCGTTATTGAAAAGAAGACAAAGAATTTACAAATATCCATGCAGAGGTTGTCACTTTGTTCTTCATTTCATTAACCATCAATCACTTCCACACACACTCTCATACACACCCACTCACACTCATATATGATTATTACATTTCTACATTTAATATATAAATCCATCAAACCTGTCAGATCCGAATAGGCATGATCTAAACTCCTAAGAAAACAAATCTACAACAAACCCTATCCTCAAGGAACCCTTTGCAACATTTGAGGATATTAGTGGAAAATTGCCATTTATTACAATCAAACTAATCCTATCTATAAAATAGATTACAAGAATCAACAACTAACCCTATATTCACATGGAAGCACAAAAAAACATTTATTGCTTAATAAAAAAGCATAGGACTTTGAATCGATGCTCCTACATCATACTCCGAGGGAAGAAAATAATTCTTCAATAGTTCTTTAGGTTTGACATTGTACTTGAAAATATCTAGTTTAGTCATCCATGCTGCATCTTCAAATGTTTGATCCTTCCACTTGACTAAATATTGAAAATAATCTTTGTTTTCAGTCTTCTTTGAAATTCTTTTATCAAGGATAGCTTCAATTTGTGGTTGTTATTTTTGTGGTAATTTTTCTTGCCAATTTACAAATGGACCATCTTCACTTGAAATCACTTCTTCTGTCTGAACAACTGAATATTTAAAAGTATATAAATCTGAAACATTAAAAATTGGAGAAATTTGAAGATAAGAAGGAAGTTCTATTTCATATGCATTTGCATAAAACTTCCTCAAAATTTTACAAGGTCCTATATTATTTAGTTTCTGTTTATTGTAAGTCCCCTTAGGGAACCTTTCCTTTTTAAGATATTCCATTAATAAATCTCCAACCTGAAAATTAACTTCCCTTCTTTTCCAATCTGCTCTTTGCTTATATTGTCTGACACTTTCTTGTGTTTTCTTTTAAACATTTTCCTGTATCTCATGCATGGTATATGCAAAACATTCACCATCTACACTTCTCCTTTCTTGTCCTCCCAAAATTTTGATTTCATATACTCATCTTGGATGCATTCCATACACAATCTGAAAAGGACTCATACATGTACTCCTGCTAGGTGAATCATTATAAGAAAACTCATCTTGAGCAAGAGGTAAATCTCATTGTTTTGGATTCTCATAAAAAAGACTTCTCAATATATTTCCCAAGATCCTATTTACCACTTTAGTCTGACCATCAATCTGAGGAAGATAAGAAGAGATAAAACTAAGCTCAATACCCAACTTATTCCATAAAGTTCTCCAAAAACGACCAACAAATTTGGTGTCCCTGTGTGATAAATGCTCAAGGGAAGATCATGTAACTTCACAATTTTTGAAAAGAACAAATTAGCAATATTTGTTGCATCATTGGTCTTATTACAAGCAATAAAATGAGCCATTTTTTAAAACCTATCTACTACCACAAAAATAGAATAGGTATGGGTTGATACAGTCCAGTATTTTGTCTCCTCCCTTTTACATGTTGACATATCCTGCATTTTTCAACTAACTTCTTAACATCATTCTGCATTCTTGTCCAAAAATAAAATGTACTCACTTGAACAAATGTTTTGTCCTGTCCAAAATGACCTGACAAACCTCCACTGTGTTTCTCTTGTATTGTATTTTCTCTCATAGAACATTTAGGAATGCACAATTTACTACTCTTGAACAACAATCCTTCTTGTAGCATGTAGTCCAACCATTGGCTTCTATTGCGGGAAACTAGATTCTCACATGTTGCATAAATATCTTTAAAATCCAAAAATTCCTTATACATAATAAACAAATTTTCAAATCCCAAAGTATTGACCTTAATTTCTTGCAAGATCAAATTGACTTTGCTTAAGGTATCAACAACCTTATTAGATTTTCCACTTGTATGCTTAATCACAAAGGTAAATTTGTGCAAAAAAATAACCCACTTAACATGTTTCTGATTCAATTTAGGTTCATTATTTATAAACTACAAAGCATGATTATCTAAATGTAACACAAACTCTTTGCACATAAAGTAATGTCTCCATTTCTTGAGAGCTTGCACAAAAACATACAATTCTTTATCATCTGAGGAATACTTTTGTTTTTCCTCATTTAACTTCTCACTAAAGTATGCTACTGGTCTATCTTCTTGACTCAGAACATCCCCTATTACTGTCCCACTAGCATTTGTCTGTACATGAAAAACTTTGTCAAAACTTGGTAAATCTGGAATAGGCTTCTCAGTGATATTCTTCTTCAACAATTTGAAGTTTCTATCAGTTGCTTATGTCCACTTGAAAGGTTGTCTACTTCCCCTGAAGGTGTCTATTATAGGTGCATAAATTTGACTAAAATTCCTGATTAATTTCCTATAAAAACTAGCAATACCATGAAAATTATTAACTCATACACATTCCTTGGAGTTAGCCAATTCAGAATTGCTTGCACCTTCTTTTGATCCATTTTTAACCCTTCTTTTGAAACCACAAATCCCAAATAAATCAATTCTTTCTTCAAGAAACTACACTTTTTTTATATTTATCAACAACTTCTCCTTTTGCAAGGTTTCCAACACCAATTTAAGATGTCTCAAATGTTCTTCTTTGTTATGACTGAAAATCAGAATATCATCCAGATACGCTATCACAAATTTTCCAGTGTATTCCTTCAAGGTCTCATTCATCAACCACATAAAAGTACTAGGTGCATTATTAAGCCCAAATGGCATTACTAACCATTCATACAGTCCATTGTTTGTCTTCAATTCAATATTCCATTCATCCCCTTCTCTTATTCTTATTTGATGATAACCACTTTCCAAATCTATCTTTGAAAAATATTTTGAACCACTCAAACAATCCATCAAAACATCAATGCAGGGTAAGAGAAATATGTACGTGCTAGTGATCTTGTTGATTGCTCTGGATTCGGTGCACATATGCCATCCACCATCTTTATTTGGGCTAAGCCCAGTGGGTACTGCACAAGGACTAAAAATTTCTTTCAACAAACCTTTATCTAATAGCTCTTGTAACTACTGTTTGATCTCTTCATTCCTGTAACTGAACTCTTTTCACAACTATTTTTGATGAATGTTACTTATGGGTGTGTATTCTCTGGTATTAATGTGCACTCTTCGTTTCCTTCAATAATATTTTATGTGCCAGTTGGTTATATGTCAACTGTCACAAGTCAATTTATGTCAACTACTTCTGTTAATACCCATGTAAAATTTTGGTTAAACTAGGATACTTCTCTTACCGGTGATACCTATTGATCTAGTGAAATTTCTGATGCTGGAATTGGCTTGGGGGTTGTTCCTCCATGTTTTCAGTAAAGAAGATGAAAACTGCGATTGGAGAAATAGGTTTGAAAAGTGACCCGCTTTCCTTCCTGTGGTCAATGGATTAGAAGTCAGCCGACTTCATTTCCTTCATTGTCCCGTTGACTCCATACACCTAATTAGCCAACATGTATTCTTAAATATTCTTGAACAATGTCTTGCACTTGGGCACTCTGAGTAATATTTGAAGGGGAATGCATAATTATAGTTTCAGGTATAGTTACTTGGAGATATCTACCCTTCTCTATCCACAAGTCTTCTTCCATGGGTGATAGATCTTCATCAACACCCTTTTCTAATCAATCATGACTCAACTCTAGGGAATTTTATTTTGTTTCTATCACTATACTCATCTTTCTTTCTTTCTGGAGTACATCATCCCGCTCCCTTATTTCTTCTCTCCTCTTCCTTATCTTTTCTTGTTCAATCTTTTGGATATCTGGAGTGCTTTTGTGTGTCATTGTTCTATTGTTTTCCTTTTTTTGTTTTGATTTTCCATTACTAGCCATGTTGTGTTCTTCATTGGTCAATGATTATTTACCTACTTTATTAGAACGTGATGAGCTACCCCACCATTTCCTACCTGAAATATTTTTAGTAAGTTTGTGTGCAACTGTTCATTTACTGAAGAAGTACTCCCACTCTCTCTCTTGTATGGTTTTTCCCACTCTTTTTTTATTCTCAAATCGTGTTTATTGGTGGCGTTAGCAACAATGGTCGAGGTTTGACAATATGTCATGTTCCTTTGTCGGTATAAAATATAAACAAAAGTGTTGGTAGAAAACATAGTAATTGTTCATTGAGGTCATTGTAGAATCTCTCATTGATGTTATCAACATAAACTCATTCCTCAATAGCGAGTTCTTCACAGAATTTGTCAGCAATTATTTTGAACCGCTCCGACAGAATCATCTAGCCTCCTCTAGTCAGTTTCTAGCATAGTTTTCGTTCATTTTAATCTACTGGATTTTTCATCTAGGAGATTCTTCAGTGCACACGGGATAGGTTCGACAAATTTTTCATGTGTTTTAGAGAAAAATTTCTCCCTTGCTTGAGAAATAGTCAGCTTGTTTCTTCTAATGTACTTTTGTAGGTAGTTTGTTATTTTTCGCTCCCACCAATCCTTATCTATTACTTTGATATCATCGAGTTATACTCATTTTCATCTGATACATGTACCACCAGCAACAGAACCAATGTTGTAATCAAACAGATTGCATAGTTACCTATGATACATATTACAGATTTATACGACCAATGATATAAACAAGAGACAAGGAGTGATATATAGAATAACAAGTACTTATATTACTCAATAACACATAAAGGGTTCATACATCCAACCAAACCAATTGTTTATCTGGATCTACAGCCTATATATAATATTTAAAAGCAGTTACATAACTACCTATTGGTTCAACTAACCGACATGACTTGTGAGTTCAACATAATTTATTTCTTACAATTAGTTGATTGGAGGACCTAGTCGACTATCCGACTTAGGCTCCTCCAATAATCATCCAGTGAAAAATTTCACAATTAAAATTATACAGTTGTTTGGAAGAGGCGGGTTGTGTTTTCATGGTCCTAGATAATATAGGAATTCTCTATGATGATGATATTTTTATTATGCCAAGGATCACCTATTATCTCAACAGGAAACTAAAAATTCTCAAGATTTTTGTTCTAGTATGAGTATGACTGTTAACATTGACAAAAAAAGTTATGATAATCAAATCCCAAAAGATCACTTATGTTAATTTCATGAGTGACAAAAACAGGTTGGAGGAAGTGAATCCATACAAATATCTCGAAATTGATCTTCATCATAAGATTAATCAAAATTATAGCATGAGAAAATGATTACTAGAGGTTGGAAATCTTATTATGGACTTGAAGATAGTTGTAACTTGAATTTGGCATAGGAAGAAACTCCTCTTTGACACTCTTGTCACTCTTGTTATCTTATATGGTTGTGGAGTTTGGGGATGCAAAATCTGTAGAGAATAATAGAGAAGGATAGGACAAATCCAAAAGCATTATATAACATATCATCTCAAAATTAAAGGAAATACACCCTATCATATCATCCTCATAGAAGCGACCTCACCTTGATTCAGAGCATAAATATGACTAGGTACCTAATGTACAAGAACAAGATAAAGAACATGGGAGACAAGAGGCTATGTAAGTTTTTTTCACACTCTAGTCAAAACTACCTATGAATAAAGCAAGTTTGGAATAAATATGTCAAATCTTGGCTAAATCATTATGGAGGCAAGGAAGAGGTCACTATGCATAATACTGATAATATTAAAAGTATTATTACATCTCAATTAAATGAGATGTGGTGATATAAAGAGTTAGAGGATACAATAAAATTAATATATTACAAGGGGTTGATCAACCCTAACTTGGAATATGTCAAATCTCGCTAGCTCATTCGGTTAAGGAGTGGGTATCGTTAGCAAGGAGACTCGAGTTCAAACCCCTTAGGGGTGAAATAGTTGGGAGGAGACACCCAAAAATACATCCATGTTAAGGTTTGGTGTGGCCCAAGTTGGGTGCGATCCCTAGGTGATTTTGACAGCTTAGATGCCCCTGGGTTGCAGCCTCTCATCTAATGGTGGAGTGATGGGAATTTCTTAACAAAAAAAAACAACTAACCTGGAATATGAAAAGCATTTTTATATTTTAACTAGTGTACAAAAGAAAATCAACATTTCTAAAATAAGAAGAAACTCTCACAAGATCCATAGTGAAATAGCACAATGCACAATTTCTAAAATGCCATGGGATGAGAGAATCTGTCATCTTTGTGACTCAAAGAGGGTTGAGCATGGAAATCACTTTCTCATAGGATGTCTTGCATATACCCACATTAGAGCACAATTTTAGAACATTTTCTACATTAATGACCTTCCTAACATTTTAACTCATCACATCAACTAAGAGCCGCTCTCAAGCTGAGCGATTGAGCGAACCCTAAAACCCTTCACGTCGAGGGCTTCCGCCGTTGGTCGGTGGCCCTGTTCATGGATCCACCTAATCCAACGTCCGTCGAGGATCATTTTCAGAACATAGTGGCCTCTCTTCCTCCCACCCAGGAAGCCGTGGCCCCTTCTTCATGATTTGTCAAGGGAGCCAATGTCCCAGAAGTGAAACTCTGCTCTGTTTCTTCAAAGAGAAAAGCAGTCACCCTCTCTGAGAAAGATCTCATTGGTCTGTTCACTAGACTCTGTCCTTCCTCGCGTTCAGTGGAGGTCTGGCTGAACAAAAATTGGAGAACCCTAATCTAGGGGGAAGTTCAGTAGATCTTTTGTGGAAAAGGATACTTTGCTTTCATTTTTGAAAAGAAGGAGGACCGCGATTTGATCTTTAGGAATGGGCCTTACTTCATGGGCCCAAGAGGCATGTACCTAAACAAGTGGGACCTGTCATTCAACCCAGAAAAGGATATCCCAAAAGCAGTTCCTGTCTGGGTTAAGCTCCCCCATCTTCCTCTTCATTGCTGGAATGATGAGGACTTTCGAGCAATAAGGAATACCCTAGGGAAGTATGTAGACAAGTCTGAACCAAAAGCCCCAATGTTCTCCTGCACCTGAATCTGCATTGAAGTTGACCTTGAGAAAGGCCTGCCGGAGTCCACCATTCTCTCCATTGATGGATGCAATCACCTACAAACAGTAGACTACGAGCAAATCCCCTTCAAATGTAAATACTACCATGAATATGGCCACTTTGCTAAATCATGTCCGAAAAAACCCGAGAAACCCATCTCGGACAGCCCACCAAGCGAGGGATGGAACATTGCAAGTGGGAATAAGACATCCAAGCCCTCAAAGCAGCAGATCACCATGTCAAAGAGCACCCTCGAAAATAGGTTCGAGGTTCTGGAATTGGAGACTCAAGAAGAAGAAAATCAAGAAGTAAACCCTGAAATGGCTCAACAGCAGGACAATGAACCCCCGGCATCAGTCCCAAAGCACCAGGAAAAGAAAGTTCAGGAAGATGGTACTAGGCACTCTAAGGAAAGGAAAGATACTACGTCAAACTCTGAAGGATCTGTTACAAGATCAAGGGCAAAAGCAAGCTCGAAAGAAATAACAGATACTTCTGTAGAAGAGCTAGAACCGCTTTCCAGAAAAGGAAGAAAATCTAACAAAGCCATTAGAGAACAGGAGGCAGCAAGGGAAAAGGTAGCAGGAAAGCAGTCTAATTTAGACTTTCTAGTCAAAACTTCACAAGCAAGAAAATACTTACTCAGTGCGGAAGAGGAAAAAAAGGAGAAAGACAAGGCCCTTAAACAACTCAAAAAATAATGAAAGTAGTCTCCTGGAATTGTAGAGGCTTGGGAGGTACACAAAAGTTAGAAGTTATTAAGAGATTTAAATCAATGGAAATGGCCTCAATTCTTCTCATCCAGGAGACAAAAAAATCAGCTGAAGACAGCATTTCAACCATTAAAAGTTTCTGGCCAAAAGGGACATGCCTAGCCACTAATGCAAGTGGAGCCTCTGGAGGACTTCTATGTTGGTGGAACTCTTATAAGTTGGAATGATCTCTGCCATAGAAAACAAAAATTGGCTTCTCATAAAACTTGAAAACAAAGAAAGAAAATAAAATTTTTGGATTGGGAATGTATATGGCCCAACCATGAATGCACAGAAAGACAGCTTTTGGACCTCGCTAGAGGAGCAATGCGAAGGTAAAAAGCTTCTACCCTGTTTCATTGTAGGGGATTTCAATGTTACTATATCAGTAGATGAGTGTAGAGGCGGAACAAAGGTGAGAGACCCATTCAGGGAAAGGCTGGAAGATCTCATTTCTTAGTGGGGCCTTACAGATATCAAACCTAAAAATGGCGTCTTCACATGGAGCAATAAAAGAATTGGACCTAGTCATATTGCAGCCAAACTGGACCGCTTTCTGGTCAGCACCCATCTTCTTAATTCTTATCCGGAAACCAAAATTTGTGCTCTACTATCTCAGATCACAAGCCTATATGCCTTTTTATCCCTCCGGCGGAAAATCTGGGGCCCCTTCCATTCAGGTTCAATCGGATTTGACTGGAAACAGAAGGAGTTAAAGATATCATTTCTAATGCTTGGCGTTGCTTCATTCAAAGATCCCCAGCTTTCTCCTGGGAATAGAAGTTAAAAAGGGTTAAAGAAGCTCTCAAATCTTAGGTAAAAAATCAATTTCAAGAACCCACAAAGCAAAAGGAAAAAATCATTAAGGATATGGAAATTCTTCAAGCAGAAATGGAAGTAAGTACAATCACCAAGGAGCACCTCATCAAGGAAATAGAACTGGAAACAAACCTGCAGAAAACCTTAAGACAAGAAGAGGAGGGATGGAGGCTCCTCTCATGCATCTTATGGCTCAAAGGGGGAGATCAGAACATGAAGTTTTTTCAAAATCAATGCAAGGACAGACAACGATGGAATACTATGAGAGAACTCAAAACTGAGGATGGTACAATCATTCAAGGGCAAGCGGCTATCATCATAGAGGTAAGGACTTTCTTTGAACATTTGTATAATGATGAGGAGCAAGTCCCTCAACACTTAATGGAAGAAATGGTCTCGAATATTCCCTCCCTCATCATCCCAGAGGAAAGACTTAGGCTTGAATCCCCCATCTCGGAAGGAGAAGTCAAAAAAGCTATTTGGAGCCTCCACTCAGATAAGGCCCTAGGATCGGATGGATTCTCTATTTGTTTCTATAGAACCTTCTGGCCCCTTATTAAGAAAGACCTGATGCGCCTCATCTCCTGGATGGAAAAAGGTAATATGGGAGGAGCCACCAATTCCACCTTCCTGGCCCTGATCCCTAAAGATCCTAATCCCACTTCCATTAAAAATTCCGACCCATCTCCTTATGTAATGCGTCCTATAAAATATTCTCTAAAGTGTTGTCCTTGAGACTCAAGCAAATCATTCCATCCCTTATCTCTCCAAACCAAGGCGGTTTCATCTCGGGCAGGCAAATCAGTGATAACATTCTATTGGTTCAGGAAGCGATCCACTCCAGTACCAAAAGGGGTGAACCTGGAATGGCCATTAAATTGGATCTGGCCAATGCTTTTGATAGACTGAGACACTCCTTCATCATTCTGGTTCTTAAAAATTTTGGTTTTCCTTCTGTTTTCATCAATCAAGTTCAAGCCTGCATAACTTCTCCTTGGATAGCCCCTCTCATTAATGGAAGACCCTCAGAGTTCTTCAAAGCCTCTCGCGATGTAAGGCAAGGATGTTCGATGTCCCCTTTCCTTTATATTCTGGTCGTTGACTCCCTTAGCAGAAGACTGCTCAGACTTCAGTCTGAAGGATCTATCCTGGGCCTTTCCTTTAGGAACGGAGTCTCCCCCATCAATCATGCTTTATTTGCGGATGACACTATCTTTCTTGGAATAGCTTCCACTCAAATTGCTAGGAGCTTTCTCAGCCCCCTTGAACTTTTTCTCCAATCCTCTAGAAGCTCAGCAAACTTGAATAAATGCCAAATATATGGGTGGAATTTCCCTATAACAACTCTTCATAGCATATCTCAAATTCTTCAAATCAAAGCCAATCCTAATTGGACTCATTTTACATATTTAGGCATCCCCGTTGTCAAACATTTCTTAGTCTCCTCAATGTGGAACCCGGTCATACAAAAAATCAAAGCCAAGACTCAATCCATGGGATTGAAATGGCTAAATTTAGCAGGGAAGACGGTTCTAATTCAGTCCATCCTCTCCTCCTATCCCATTTATACAAGTTCAATGGTCCTTGCTCCTAAGAATGTCATTAACAGCATTTGCAAGGAAATTAGAAAATTCTTATGGCAGGGAGGAAAAGTTCAGACTAAGAAGTTCCATCTTGTAAAGTGGGACACGGTCAAATGAGCTAAAAGCCATGGCAGCCTAGGCATTAGAGATCCAGAGCAAATGAGCAAAGCCATGGGAGCTAAAATGATATGGAGACTGGTTACGGGAAGAAAGGAATGGTGGAAGGAAGTCATCAGGAAAAAATATATTAGAAGGCCCAGGTCAAAAATGTTGGATAGTGCTTGGACAGGAGAGGAACTACTCTCTGGCAGTTATGCAAAGCATCCCTTAACACAATCATTGAAGACTGCTATTGGATCCCAGGGAATGGGAAAAGGATTAACGTCTAGAAAAGCAACATTTTAGGACAGCCCCCTTGTTCCTCGCTGCCAGGATTGGCTCCTCTAGCTGAATGGGCAAGTGAGCAGGAGATTAACACCCTTTATGATCTTTCTCAATGGGATACGAAGGGACAATGGATAGGATGGAAGGAGTTATCTCCTCCAGCTCACCTGGCCAACGCAGCAGTTTCTCTTCTCTCCTCTCTTCACAGCCTGTCCCCAACATGAGACACAGCAAAGAACTGCATTGGATGGGGAAAATCAGGACAGTGCAATGTTAAAGAAGGATACAAGAGAATAACTATGGAATCGATTGTGGCGGATAGATTATGGAAGGACGTGTGGCATCCTGATAGTATCCCCAAGGTAAACAGTTTCACATGGATCCTTCTGCATAATAAACTCTTAACAGCTGAAAATTTAAGGAAAAGAGGCATACTTGGCCCCTCTCGATGTGCCCTGTGCAATTTGGATGAAGAGACTACCAGCCATATCTTCCTTCAATGCAAAATCTCCCTCTTAGTCTGGAGGATTGTTCTCCCCTCGAGTCTTGGTCTAAACCTCCCAGGTTCTGTAGCCCAACTCTTCAAAGACTGGTCTAATCATTATTCTGGCTCCTTAAGTAAGAACCCAATCCCGAGTCATCTCTGGGCTTCTATCCCAAAGAACCTTTGCTGGCAACTGTGGCTCGCTAGGAATAATTCCATCTTCAAGGAGCAAAAAGTTGTCCCGGCCTGCATAGCTGCTAAAACTATAGGAATGATAGTTGAAAAGTTTGCCTCGAATAACATCAGCTTCCCCTCACAAGAGTCCATTCCTGAACCTTACTCATCTTGGTGCAAAAATTTCCTAAAAGAGAGGAGCTCCCTTCAGTACAAAAGAAACAATTACAGTGCATCCCAACCTTGCCGATCCTTCCCATGGGAGATACATTTACCCAGCAATGAATTTAAATCCTAGCTCAGGGAGAAGAACTCTTTTGCCCTCTTCTTTGATGGCGCCTCGAAAGGAAACCCGGGGGTGGCAGGAGTGGGGGGGATCCTCCTGGATCCCAGAGGACATGTAGAACAAACCTTAACGTTGGGTCTAGGAAATAGAACAAATAATGAAGCTGAGTGGCTAGCACTTCTTCAAGGTCTGCATCTTCTAAACACTAAAAAACTTCGAAAGGTTCTGATATTCGGAGACTCCAGACATGTCATCTTCAAACTGATCAACAGATACCCCTTTGGAGCAGTCAATTGTCACCGCATGTTTGACAAAGCCAAGCTTCTCATGTCTAAATCCTAGGAGACACTACACATCCTTCGACACAATAATTCTGCAGCGGACACTCTGGCTAACATGGGAGCCACTCTCCCACAAGGCCATTATAGTCAGAACAGAAACCCTCCTATCCTCAAATTCATCCCTTAATGTGGTGTCGGAAGTCTCCCTTGTGCTCTCTTTTTATGTGGCTTATCCCATCGAAGTTTTTATCCTTCCCTCATTTCATTAGAAGCCTCAAAGGCCCCCCTCCTCTACCTCCTTTTCTTTCTTTCTCTCCCCCTTCCTTACCCCCTTTCCCTTGTCCCTCCTTCCCCATTTCTTTTAAACCCCTTCTCTTTTCCTATCCCCTTACCCTTATCCATCCCTTCTCCCCTCCACCCTTCACACTATGTCACCCCCCTTCAGCTGGCCTCCACTCCTCGCTGCTTCCCGACGGCTCCATGCATTTACTATGCTGTCCTACATTCACTCTTCCCTCCACCGTGTGGCTTATCGTCTGCCCTCTCTTCCTCTCGGGTTTTGCAGACTTAATGGCCAACCGACCCTAGGTTAAATTCCTCTTCTCCTCGCATGCTCAATGTCCCTTCGACCATTATGCTATGTTTTCCCCTCATAGCGATATTCCTATTCACTCCGCTCCTTTTCTCGGCTCTGGTTCTCATGAGGCTGCACGAGTTCTCCTGAATGTAGTTGCAGGTGTTGGAGAAGGGTGGCTGCAGGGTATCCTATGGCAAGCACTCCCTCTCACCCGTTCCTTCGTGAAGGAAAGGCTTTCTCTCGCAGCCTTTTCCACTTGCTCTTGCAGTTCCCTCTTCACGCTGTGGTCTTCAGGCCTTGGCTCTAGTATAACTCTTACGCATTCTGGAAATTTGGGGAGAAGCATGGTCTTGGGTTATCATTGTACGAGGTGGCAGGAAGGTGCTGTGGGAACTTTGGTCTTTAAAGAAAGGCATGGAGGTTCCTCGCTGCAATAGGAGCTCATAGTGCTCAATCTTTTTCTCAGTGGTCCCTCAGTCGAGAACTAGGCTTGTGTCCTTGCTGGCTCTATTCGTGCCTTGCACAGTCACTTTGCTCGAATAGAGATCTCTACAAGAGCAGAAAGAATGTCTTAGGCTGGTGATAGTGCAGGAATAATGGATGTAAAAAAGAACCTGAGGCGTCTGTATGAAATGCTAGCAATTGGCATAATGGACAACAAAGAAATTGCGCGGGAGGTTAAGAGCATAGGAGAAACGGTGAGCTACACATCTCTGCAGATCAGCAACCACGACGCTCGGATTGATGATAATGAAAGCAACCTTCGAGAGATAATGGGCAAAGTTGATAGGATTTAGGAAGATCTCCAGTGCCTGATTACCATGAATCAGGGTAGCAGGGTGAATGGAGCCACTACAGAAGCTGAGCACCCAATGGAGGAAGAGTCTGTAGTTCAGCCCAGGAATTTTAGAGGCAATCCTTAATCTGTTTTCCTTTAATTATGGTTAAATGTTCTACTGTCTTTTTTTATGTAATCAATTTATAAGGGTATATACTACTCGCGACATTAGCTGTTTTGGAAGAACTTTGTGTGTAGTTTTTTGGAAAACTCCTTGGATAAGCTTTTTGTGCAGCAATTTTGATCTACAGGAATACTTTGTTTTGCCACTACTGTAATGAATGGCTGTGCACAACTTGTTTTATAAAATCCTTTTATAGTTTCTGTTTAAAAAAAACATTTTAACTCATCACAATTATGGTGATTTATGGATAACTCTCTTAAATATTTTTGAGCATAGAATAAAATTCTACAAAAACTAAGTGACCTTAACCCTTTTAACATCTTATAGACCAAAGTTGGTCTCAGTGTATGTTAATAAATATCATCATAATCATCATCACAATAACATAGGTGAGTTAAAAAACACACTAAATAAGTATAAGTCCAAAATTGGGTAGGTTGTTGGGTGTTGCAGGTCTAAGTGGCATGTATCCTGGAGTGAAGGTGTGGCCATGGTATAGATGAAAAGGTGAAGAAGCATAATCCATTGTCCAATAAGTATGGATTCAACTTCATTTTTTCACCTAGATTCACTCTTTCAGTGTTTTTATTTGTAATGAAGTTTATGATAAATATGGTGTTCACTTAAATATATTTATTAAAAACACTATCTCTAAGTAAAATATAAAATTTCAAAAATTATATTTAATAATAAAATTTTGTATTTAATGCATGCTCTTTCCTACCGATGAATTTCTTGGAAAATCCATTCCTTTTCAAAAAAGAATACATAAAATTGCTCTCAAGTCTAAGACATTAGATAATATTAATTTGATAACCATGCCTTTATCTCATTTTCTATGGCTTTATTGGATTGCCTTTTGGACCAAAAAATATGTTAGAAAAAGTCTGTCACTTTTCCATGAACCTCGAATGGTTCTCCCAGATGAGCTTAGGAAGAAGAGTCTTGACCCTTGTAGCCAAAATTATTGTTGGAATTTTATATGCCACATTGCATGATAAATGGGCCTAAACCAAGAAATAAAGGTGGGATTTATCTCTTTGGGTATAAAGAAATAAAATAAGAGTTAGTAGAACCCCCAATTTTGTGCTTTGACCTCCAATTTAGCATTCTCTTAATATAAACTTAAAAATATGCAAGAAATATAATTAAAAAAAGTGAATGGTAAATACATTAAGGCCTGAGGATCTATCATGATCAAAACTCTATATGGATTCCATATTCTTGTTTTCTAAGATCTATTTTTCAAGAAAAATATTCTC